>QKWP01002018.1:0-27624 GCA_003550325.1 Gigaspora rosea | reverse complement strand
GGGGGGGGGGGGTAAAAAAAGTTGAAATTATATATAAAAACCTGACTCTATATATATTAAAAAATATGAGGTATAGGCCTCTGATAAAAAATAATCAGGTGATTAATGATACTGCCCTTATATCAAGACTAAAATGCATTTTTTTGGAACTTTTGCAAATAAAAAATAGATTTAAAGTTAGAGAAAAAAATTTTTTCTTTCAAAAAAAATTTTTTTTTCTAACTTTAACTCTATTTTTTATTTGTAAAAGTTCAAGAAAATGTGTTTTAACCTTAAACCGAATAGAATACCTCCTGAACAAGTTTATTTAGAGGCCCAAAGCAGGTTATCTTGATAAAAAAGTGGTTTTATATTACAAACCAAAAAATTTTAACTTTAGTATATAGATAAGCCATTTTTTTTACAAAGTAACCTACTTTGATCACTTAAGTAAAATTGTTCAGAGCATAATTTTACATATAATTGCTAATTTAAAATTATTAAATTTCTGTTTTTGGTAAAGTTATATTTTGAAAAGTGCAAAATTAACAAAATTTCAATATAGTTTTTAAGTTCAGATTTTTTTTCTTTTTTTTGTTTTATATAGGGGTGAGTCAGTAGAAAAGTGATAAATCATTTTAGTAAATTTTTTTTTTTGATTTTTAAATTAAAATATTTTAACAACTATTTAATCAAATTTGCTAAAAATTTTTTTATTTTAATCTTGAAATTATATAGAATTAAAATAAAAAAAATTTATTAAATTATTAAAATAGTTTTTAAGAAATTTAAGCTTAAAGTCAATGAAATTTTTACTTAGAAAAAATTTGGTCCTTTTCTACTGACTTACCCCTATGTTTGTAAAATTTAATTTTAAGTTAATTAGTTAAGCCAAAAAGGATCTTCAGCTTAAAGTTTATAGTAAATTCATATGTTTTTATTATAATTTTTATTTCAAAGGGACATGTTCTTAATCCTTTTATAATCTACAATATTGTATTAAAAACAAGAGCCTAGAGCTAATACAGTATTTATAGAGCTTGCCAAAAATTAGTGAATAATTTTTTTGGCTAAAAATTTTTTCTAAATTTGTCTATTTTTAGCTTATAAGCAACTTAAACTTTTCTTATAATATAAAATTAAATACTACTATTATAATTCTTATACTATTCTTATTTTTAAATATTATCAAAAAAATTTTAATTAAATATTTTAAGTTTTAAAAAAATTAGAAAAGTATATTTACAGCAATTTTCCAGACAGATTTGCCTGGATTTGCTTACAGTTTAAGGAATAATATAATTTATATAAAAAAAAATATTTATAAATAAAATAAACTATTACAAACAACAAATAAACATTAGAAATTCGGCTATACCAAAACAAATAAACAAACACGTAAATGTGGGAATTTTAAACATTAGTAGTTAACAAGATTAGTAGAAGATCAATGAACAACAAACAGGTTCCGGACTGGAAAGTAAATTTCCTTAAGGGTAGATGTGATGCAATCAGATGTGGCATGCAGACATGTATAAAGTATTTAGATAAGAAATGCATAAGAACACAGATAATCGATTCTGAGTTAGCAAAAGCAATAGAAGTAATTTCAGCAGAAGAAATATGTCTAATTAGACACTTTATTGAAAACTATCGTAACCTAACAGAAAAGCAGCTCAGAGACATACAAACAGTCACAGATGAAGGAAAAATAGAGCATGAGAGAATTCAAACAAGGAAGAAAATGATGATAGAAGCTGAATGTGGAATACTAGATTACGGTATTGAAGAGAAAATGTGCAGTACAGCAGAGGCCCCGAAAATAAATACAGTAGAATCAAGTCAGACACCATATATAATCAACAAAAACGAAAGCTACGAAGTAAAGACAAACAATACAGAAGGAGGAAAAAGTAGAGCCGCACAGAAGGCAGATATAGCGACGCAAAGCGAACAAGTGCTTGAAAAAGATACTAGTACTGTTAAAAAGGACAAAGAAAAATTGAATGGAATCTATACAGTATGGGACATTCCTAAAGACATATCACCACGTGTACTCCGGAAAGAATTAAGCTTCTTTGGGAATGTATCGATTATCCAATGGAGGGGCAGAGAAACAAGTAGTGCAGCTCAAGTGCTAGTTAAATTTAAGAATGAGAAAAGAAAACAAAATTGGGAAAGCAAATGGGCTGTTGCTTTGGAAAAAACGGGAAGACTGTTACGTATAACAACAAATGGATTTGACAAAGAGGAATTAATAAAAAGAAATCGGTACAAAACAAGAATAGCAAATGTACCGAAACACGCAATTGAGTCACTTCTATTAAGACAACTAAGCAGAGTAAATGCAAGATTGATTTTTATTACGAACAATTGCCATGGTAACCAAAGGAAAATAGCGTTAGTATATTTTGAATCTCAAGAAGACTTGGCAAAAGCGAGAGAATCTGGAATATACTATTATGATACAAAACTCGAGTGGCGAAATTCGATGTATGAAGTGCCGAAAGAAGATGAAGAATACAAAAACAGGTGGATAGATTGCAATGAAGAACGGAAGAGAAAGCTTCGTATAGAAGATGCAAACAGTAACAAGAGAAGAGAAGAAAAGTATTAGAGGGAAGATATAGGAAGCAAGAGAACAAAGATACTAGTAGAAAAAAGTAATAACCGCCAATTCGAAAACCAGCAAAGAAAAATCTATATACCATGTAATAAAAAGGAAATAAATGTGAAAAGATATGATAGCAGACAATTCGGAAAAGAGTACGTAAATGAGGAGATTTGAATGAAATTGAAGGAGTTAGAAAGGACAATTAAGGGGCTAGCAGGCCTCAACCACTCCTAACGGACACACCAGTCGAATCACAGAATAATAGTAGACAGCATAAGTCTACTAACCATCAAGGCGCAACAAACTTAAGACTTACAGCGCAAAACAAAGAAGGAGAAACAAGCAAAGCAGCGCAAAATAGAAACAGAGAGATAGACAAATTTCTAAAGGAACAAAGACAAATTTTTGAAACATCAAAAAAGAACGAGACTAATTACGAAAGGTGGAAGAGTACTAAGGGAGACCAAAAAATCCCCAATAGAGCTAGGGAAATGGGAAAGGTGGAAAAAGGCTCACCGGTCCAAGCAAGGAAAAAAGGAAAAGAGGCGGATACCAGAGGAAGTCATATAGAGGAAGAAGAAAACTGGTCATTGTGTAAAATAGAAATACATAACATCAATGGAATTAAGGGAAATAAAATAAAGCTCGAGGCAATTATCGACGTAATGAAGGAGGACAGAATAGTGACAGAATAGACTTCTTGAGGATATGTGAAACAAATATAACGGAGAAGGAAGAGAAGCTAATACTAAGAAATGAGGCGGACATAATGAGCTTTTGGTCGGAGACAATAGAGGAAAAAAAGAAGGGTTTTGGAGTCGGTCTTATAATTGGAAGGAAACGGTTCAAACACGTAGCGAAGGTAGAAAAATTTGGGGCATACGCACTAAAGGTGAACTTGTTGTTCAGACGGCTCGATTACAGTGTAATAGTACTGTACGCTCCCCCGAATGATGTAGATATAAGGAAGAAAATCTGAAAATTTGTCAAAGACAGACTAGACCAAAACTATAAAAGAGAACGAAGATTTATAATAATAGGGGACTTTAATTACGAATGGCAAGAAGAGGTCCTTTTGAGGGGTCGCGAAGTAACTAGAAACAGGGAGACAGAAAACATGTTCAATTTTATGGTAAACAAGGGTTTGATAAATTCGCACAAATGGTGTAGACAAGAAGAAGCAAAACCTACATGGAAAGGAAGGGTGTTAGAAACTCGTATCGATTACATATGGCTGTCCAGGGAATGCAAAAACAATGTGCTTAAAGCATATACTCTGGATATGCCAGAAACTACACTAAGTGACCATGACCTAGTGGTAACCAAGATATTGATGGACATAAACAGAGGTTGTGTGAGAGCTACGACATGTAGACAAGCCAAAACGAAGAGGATTGAGCTGGACTTGGAAAATATAAAGGATGAAGACTGGACAACATACGCACAACACTTGGATAAAAGGTTAGATATAAAATGGAGAGAGTATCAGAAGAAGAATAATACCAATGAAGTACACAGTCGAGAGACCTTAGATAAGGGGTAGAAGTTGATCAAAGAAAGCATCATCGTGTCGGTTAATAAGCACTTACCAAAAAAGCGTAAAGCCAAAAGTATAGTTCAGAAGGTGCAAAGTGAGGAACTGCGGGAAATAAGAAAAAGGGTTAAAATGTTGAGCAAGTTGTGTAGGAAAAACAAACACTATACAGAGAAAAATATCGAAAGGATTGATCAATACTCAATCCATTAGAATCTAGAAGTAGAAGAAGAAAAATCAATACATAACAGCTATATAGTATGGTCAGAGGAATTAGAGAAAAAACTAACAGAAAGATGGAAGGAGAAACATAACATGTGGCACATAATGCGAAACAAGGCCGAAGAAGAGAACATGAGAAGAAGCATAGAAGCGCGAGAAGAAATGATCGTGTCAGACCAACGTAGGATGCTAAACAGTATATTGGATAGATACGGAGACAAGATAGTAATAGATAGATTAGTTGTAGACAGAGACGGTGAGGAGGTTCCCTTAAATAATGAAGCAGAAGTAAAGGACCACATAGCAGCGCATTTTGAAAGCCAGTATAGCTCGAGAAAGATAAAAGTGGAAAAATGGATGACAAATGGAAAGTGTAGTATAGCCCGATCGAAGATATAGATGGAAATTGGTACAAGGAGTTAATTGAGGAGATAAGTGAGCAGGAATGGCATAAGGCCATGGAAAAGACCAAAAACAATTCAGCGCCAGGTGCGTCTGGAATAACATACCCAGTCTTTAAAAAAGTAGGAAAGAAGACCAATAAAATACTGTGAACATTTGCGATTATGTGTATTAGAAGCAGTAGAATACCAAAAGAATGGAAGAAGGGTTTACTCTACGCAATACCTAAAAATAAATTTTGGAACTATAACCTCAATAACATTCGTCCCATAATGCTGTTAGAAATATTGCGTAAAGCAACAGTAAGAATAATTAATGGAAGAATGAGCAGAGCGATAAAAGAAAGAGGAGTATTAAGAGGAAACAATTTCGCAGGTTTACCTGGGGATTCCATGAGTACTCCAATCCAGATAATGAACAATATAATCGAAGAAGCAAGAGAAAAAGGGAAGGAACTCTGGGTTTTATTGCAAGATATGAAAAAGGCGTTTGACTCTGTAAGTCTTACAATGCTTAAACTTGCAATGGAAAAAATTAAACTACCGACAAAGGTTATAGAATTCCTGTTGGACCTGTACGAGAATCGGAAAATCGAAGTCATCACAGCATTTGGTAATAGCCGAGAAGTAAATGCAAAAGATGGCATCGACCAAGGGGAGGTGGTGTCCCCCCTCATATGGAGGATATTCTACGATCCACTGCTAAAAATGATACAGGACCAAAAAAACCTGGGATACAAGGTATCGGTGCAATGGCCGACTGATATTGTGCTGGGGAAAACAGATGAAATATCGTGGAGACATGCGGCATTAGCTTACGCAGATGACACCACATGGATCGCAAAGTCAAAAGAAGATTTAACCTCAATCATAAGCATAGCTAATGAATTCTACAAGATAAACGATATAAAAATAAATGGAAAAAATCGGAGTTGCTAGTAATCAATAGCAGTGTGACAGAATTAAATGTTGAAGTAGGGGAAAATAAGAGCATAGTGCAGGCAAAAAATGTGGATCAAGCAGTAAGATTCTTAAGAGTTTGGTTAATAGGAAAACGAGGAAAAGGATATGTGAATAAAATAATTCGTGGAGAAATAGAGGCACTAGTGCAAATAGTCAAATAAAAGAGGATTATGTTGAGTCAATTGATCTATATAAACAACAAGGTATTGTTGCCAAGGGCAGAATACAGACTACAAACTTCATTCTTAAGTAGAAAAGAATGCGAAAAACTGCAGCGGCCTTTTCTGAAAATTTTGAAACAAAAAAGCGGCCTAGCTTTAAACACGCCGAATGGGGTTTTGAGTCACAAAAATATAGTAGGGGTGCAGTTTCTATGGAACAGTCACGTGGCACATCACATCACAGGACTAACATTAAAACTCAATGATACTGAAGGGGCAGGTAACTCAACATGGATCTGCATAAGACAGGCGCAAGTCCACAATAAGTGCACAAAGTCGATACTAGAATTAGAAAAAGAACAGTTAGATGAAATAGAAATTACACACAATATGGCCCTTTGTGTAATACGAGAAGCGCACGCACTAGGCTTCAGGTTTGAAGAAGGTCTTATAGGAAATTGCTTAGAAATTGCAGAAAAAGGAATTGAAATATGCAAAGTACGAGCGGACAGGACTTACAACTGTACCTGGTAGAACAGCTGATTAATAAAAATGGCGAAAGAATGCTGACATGGGAGCAAGTAAGAAATATAAGAAATAGAAAAGGTTCTGGGAAGAAGCCAGAATGGTATAAGTTTCTGGAAGAAAAGATAATTGAAGACAGGTGCACACGACAAGTCAAGAGTGAATTTAGACAAATAAATGGAAATGCGTACGCAATAAAACCAGAACTAGTACAAATATCAAGGGATGCACGAAAGCATGAAATGATCGTCTTTGGTAATGGAACCAAAGGAGCCCAGATAGGAAAAGTGATAGAAAGAAAGGGCTCAAAGNACAGGTGCACACGACAAGTCAAGAGTGAATTTAGACAAATAAATGGAAATGCGTACGCAATAAAACCAGAACTAGTACAAATATCAAGGGATGCACGAAAGCATGAAATGATCGTCTTTGGTAATGGAACCAAAGGAGCCCAGATAGGAAAAGTGATAGAAAGAAAGGGCCCAAAGCAAACAATAATAATAGAACACTGGCAGAAGTGTGAAAGGAGTAGTGATATAAAACAAGAAATAGAACGATGCAAAGGGTGCAAAGATAATCAAGGGAAGGATGAAAATTCGTGCATCATGTATAAAAAGTTTAAAAGCGAAAAGCGTGCCCTAAACAAATGCTTAGTTAAGAAACTAGAGTGCAAGGTACTATGTGAAATAGATTTAACAAACATAGAGACAGCAGAGGCAGAAGACCTAAGAGAAGTAAATACAGAAAACCAGCAAGTAGAGAGGGTAGTAATTAGCTGTCAGGAGAGCGAAATATTGAAAGAATGGATTCCAGATACCAGGGTGCGAAAGAAACTAGAAAAAATGAGAAAAAAGCTTCAAAGAAGGCAAGAATGGGATATTTTCACGAACGGTTCCATGGAGATAATAGAAGCGCAGAACGAAAATATGATAAAGAGACGAATGGGGATCGGATGGAAAGCATACCCAATGAATATGGAACCAAAAGAATTCGATGAAGATATAAGTTTCCGAGAAGCGATAATTGATTGGCCGTCATCAACAAGGGCTGAGCTTGGAGCAATTGCAACAGCGCTGCTAGCTGTGCCATGCAAGACAAGAGTAAGAATACTTATTGACAGTAACAATGCGATAAGTTCGATCAACCAAAATGTGAAGCTCAGTTCAGTCCGAAAGGAGTTAAAACTAAGTAAAGGAAACTGGTTAAGGGCGATCAGAGATTGTGTGCATAAAAAGGAGTTAAATTTAGAGCTAGTTAAGATAAAGGCACATGTGGAAATAAGAGGTAACGAGGAGGCAGATAAACTTGCAAAAGAAGGTGCTGTTAGAAGTGAAGGATTTAGTTTAAGTAGTGGTTGGACAAAAGGTTTAAGAATTATACCAAGATGGAATAATCATATCGTAGACAGGCCATTAAGGAAGTTTGTGCAAGATGTGATTATATCAATCTATGACGTAGGGTGGGTAAGCTCGGTAGCATTAGGTTTGGATTTAAAAGAAGGGAATGATATAGTGGAAATAGACTGCAAAAGCACATGGTTGCATCTGAATAAAATAAAAGGTGGAAACTGTCGTGATGAAAAGGGTAGTAGAAGGTGGGTACATAGAATTAAAAGAATAAATAAGCAGTTGCCTACGATATCGGTCCTACACCAAAGATATCCGAAGATTTACACAGAAGACCAATGCATCACGTGCTGCAGTGAGACAGAGACACAAGATCACCTAGCAGAATGTATCCCGCTACAGAAAGCATGGGAAGACAACGAGGCCGAGGTATTTAAAGAAGCCTTTGAAGATAGGAAGCTAGATTGGGGCCCTGAACAAAAACAAAAATGTGAAACCTTTTGGGCCGGAAATAGTGACAAAGACAGAAAAAAGAGAAAAAGGCTTTTAATGCAAGGTCTGGTTCCTGTAATGAAGCAAGAAGAGGCACCCACAGAAATAAAGGAGAAAAACGAAATTTTTGAAAGAATGAACGTCAAATTTACGGAAAAAATTTGGAAACCCAGATGCGAAGCTGTAACCGAATGGGAAAAAGAAAGAAACATAAAAAAAGTAAGGAAGTGTAAAGTTGATGTAAGGGACGAGGACACTAAAGAAGTGGAAAGTCAGCGGAAAAGGAAGAAAACAAGTAATGAGAAGGTTTCCCAGGGCGGGCCTGAAGTAGAAAACAAGCCTTTGGGCAAATTCGAGAAGCTGGTGAAAGAAGCAAAGCGCATCTTGGGAAATTGGATAGAGGGTGCGATGAGACCATTTTGGATGTCATCGGCCAAACCACAGAAAAATAAAGAATAAGGGTTGTCCTGACAAAGCCAGCAAGAGCTTATCGATGATAATTTGAAAGTTCTCTATGTGTTAGAAAACAGAAAATTGGAGACAAATCTTGACTGCGGCAGATCGCATTTAGGTACTTCGGTAACCGGATGAGTCTTTATTGTGATAGGGAGGGAATCGTAGGCATTAGTCTATAAAATCCTAGAGTAGTATACTCATATCTCAAATAATAAAGGCAGGATTGCCCAAAAAAAAATAAATAAATAAAATAAACTATTAAAGTCATTAAACTTTATTATTTATTAGTTAATTACAGAAAATATTCATGTTGTAACTAAGATAAAGTATAGTATTGGGCATGTAATTTAAATGTAAAATTTAAAAATGGATAGGTAGAAATAGAAAGATTAATAAAATTGATAATTGCATAAAAAGAACTCAACGATTGAAATATTAAATTAACAATATTTTATTTATATTATAGACCAATAAAGGTAAAAAACTAATTAGTTTATATATTGATATTTGAAAGAATAGCATAAAAAACCACCAAGTCCTGCACTCTGTTAATTCACAAATAATAGCACTTTGATATTGAGTTGGTGACAAAAATACAAGAATTTATTTACACCAGTTGAAATTGAATGTTAATTCATTTTCAACTGGCAAACCAGCCAAAGCATCAACCATTTCGGCGTCTTGTTTGTTGCAAATATCATGCATGCTCTAATGGAATTAGAATTGCGACCCAAACTTACTAATTTAAGATGAGGTAAATCCCAAATAGTAGTTACTAGGTTTCGAAATGCATTCAACTTGCCGTATAATCAGGTAACCAGTTGATAGCAGGTTAACCAATTTAAAAAGTTGATACGTTTCGCCAGTAAGGGCTTCATATCTTTAGCGAAAGAGCTCTTGCCAACGAAAATTTCGATGTTATATTGGATTGAATGCCATAGCGTCGCTCATGTCCGACAAGGTAAGGCTTAATGTTAATGATAATCGAAAAAAAAAATGAATTTATTACTATATGTATATATCTATAAGACCAGAAACTTATTGCTTTTTATTCAATGGACTGACCGTACTTTTATATATGTATATATTTTTTTTTTACAGATCCTGCTAGAGGCTTTATGCTGTTACGCCACATCAGTCTTATATAACCTTCTGTGTGCAAAAAACAGATGCTCTGCCAAATGAGCTATGGACCCGTACTCGCTTATATAAAAATGTTTAAAGTATTTAATGTAATAAAATAAAATGAAAAGAGTAAAGGACTGATTGACAAATTTATACTTGTTTCAAATAGTTATCCTTTGCTTTCATAATTTCAGTATTAATTTATTAATTATGATATAGTACACCTTTTAGTTTTAATTATCTTGCGGGGTGGTTTCACTCGAAAGGTTTGAGTCGCAATCCTAAACAGAGAGTGACAATTATAATTTTGATAAAACGAAAATATGCGATTGTGTAAGAAGCAAAAAATAATACACATACATTGTTCTCAAGCCATTCAGCAGCTTGAATTAAAGCATTTACATGTTGACTGACCGGCAGTGAATATTTGAATATTAATAAAAAAAAAAAAACAAAAAAAAATCGAAATTTAATAACCGAATATAAGAAAATTAAGCGCTAACCTAAAACAGAATTGTAGAAACGATCGCTCTATTTTTTCAGCATTCAATTTATAAGATCCTTTAACAAGAGTCGATGGGGTAGTTTGTTTCATAAAAGGATTCTCACTAAACGCACGAGCATTGTATTTTTCATATTTTGGTTGTTCTAAAAAAAAAGTAATAGGTTGTGAATTTGAAGCTTTAAAAAAAACATTGTATTAACGAAAAAGGATTTACCTGGAAGTGCGCGGATTTCGTCCTCATCTAATTGACGACTATTTTTTCTCTTTCGAGCAGTATAAGATCGACCTTGAAACGATCTCCATGTAGATGTCGAATAACTTTCATTATTGCCATTAGCATAGGTTCTCTTAATCGTCTTGTGCGGTGTCAACGAACTTTCGCCAAGGTCAAACGAATATGGCCTATTTGGCCTTGATTGACGCGCAGGAAATCTAGAGCTTGATCTTGTTCTTTCGGCAATCACTTGGGGAGTCAGAATTTCGGGAGGGAGAGAAAATTCTTTTTTTGTGCAAATAGTATCAAAATCGATAAGCTTGAAAAGGGTGGGACTATGAGCAACAGACTTTTCCATTGCTAGTGCGAACAATCTAGTCGCATCAAAGTATATATTATTATATTAAAATTGCAAAACTTTTTTTAAAAAGTTTAAATACATATAACTTTTGATAAGATCTATTATTTTATTAGAGAAAATTTGGTTTTTTTAAAAAAGGCAACTTTCAAAAAAAAATTTTAGCACTTCGTACATCAGTTCGTGTAACTTCACGTACATCAGATTTTAACTCAATCAATAAAATCGCGAAATTTTAACGCATCAATTTTATTAATTACTCTTTTATTGGATGGAACTTAAAATTCGATTTGACTATTGATTTCAATGCCTAGTCAAATATCACCTAAATTACTTTGTAGGCAAAAATTTACATATAGTTATCTGTGATTAACCTATATATATTGAATTGTAGTCTATACGGATGAGCTAATTTTTGTTTGTACCTCAAAATTCAAAGGGTATCTTGATTAATTTTGATATCGAGGTCAATATAATCGGTTGAAGGATGGGGTGACCCAGTGTTGGTAGGGATGTTATGATTTGGTTTGGTTTGGTTTTGGTTCGGTTTGGTTTTGGTTCAAAAAAAACCAGGTATGATTATCAAACTAAAAACTAAACCAAGTTTTATAATCTGGTTTATTAAACCAGTTATAATTTGGTTTGGTTTCACACCAAACTTTATATTTAAACCCAGTTTCTTCTCTTAGCTAACAAAATGCAAGATTTTTTTTTTTAAACATTTAAAGGTGAGAAAAATTGCATGATTTTGACAATATATTTCTGGAATTATTTAAGATTTCATATTAAACTTGATTAGTCATTAAAATAAAAAAACTAGATTATACTGTGTAGAATAATTGTTTTTGGCGCAGGGTGCACACAGTACTGTTCTATATATTGTAGAATAATTGTTTTTGGTGCAGGGTGCACACTATAGCAGTGTTGTCACGGGACAGCTTTGGACGACAATTTTGGACAATTAAATAAAGTAAAATTACTTAAAATTTTATTAAGATAACCTATTTTAATTTTAACTGCAGAACTGGAATGTGTTCAGCACTTAAAAAAGTAGATAAATTTATTAATTATTAAAGCATGGACAAGCTTTGAAAAATCTTGGACATTTGATGTGAACAAGGTCAAAAAAGGCTTTGGACAGCCAAAATGTACAACACTGCCCTATAGTAGCAAATACAAATAACGATTAGGGTTAGAACTTAAAGTAACATCGTGAGAGGAAACTTTTGTTAAATATGTAACAGGGGTTACCCTAGTAAAGTTCCGAAAAACATAAGGGGTGTAAAAATAAATTAATAAAAATTTGTGCTAATAGGTTTTTCAAAGTTTTAATACATTATTTATTTTATTTTTGTTATATATATTTTATTATATAATTTTGTATAATTTGTATTTTATAATTTGATTTGTTAAATATTTCATGATTAAAACATTATGTATTATAAACCGGTCAAGCCTGGTTCAACTTTACAAACCAAAACTTATTTAAACTGGTTTAAAAAAACCAGTTCGAACCATGGTTTTTGCCGAACCATAATATCCCTAAGTGTTGGACTTGGACATTGTTACTTGGACATTAGATCACCCTTGTCCAATCCGGTCAATCCATTGGATTGGATTAAGGAGTATTGGACATTGGACAATTGGTCCAATAAATTCTAATATATAATATATATTACGTATTATGATTCAAATATCTTCAATAAAGCTTTGATCCATGTTATTACTTGTCGCGGCTGAAGCTGGAAATTAAGGACCTCGATTTAAAATTTAATATCAAAACTAACCCTAACCTAACCGTTAAAAAAAAGCTAAGAAAATGCATCCCAAAAATTTTAGAAAATTAAAATAATTAAAATTTACAGTTTCAGCCGTTTCCAGCTTCAGCCGCGACATTGCTTATTACGAAAAAACTTTATTGCAAACGACTGAAGTTACAAGAGATCTCAATCTCTATTAACTTTATTCAGAACCAATTTGAATAAACCATATGTTACATAAAGTTTCAACATTAATAAAATTGGCGAATCTTTAAAGTAACGATGCATGACAAAATAACAATAATAATAAGTAATAGTAATTCAAAATTAAAGCTCAAAACTTATTTGTTTAACTTATTCATTACATAAATTTTTTTAATATACTGTATTCGATAAATGACAGTAATTCATGATAAAACAAAGCATAGAGTGTAGTTATTCTGCCAAGTTGTAACTGTACAACTATTATAAAAGCCCATTTTGAAGTTGATAAATATATATACGATTGGACATATCGGACCTTAAAAAATAGGTTCAGGGCCAACGCTGGGGTAACCGGTTAGACGCGAGCTCAATATGTAGTTTTTTAAATTTAGGGTGCTTTCTAGTGACGTACACATCAATCAATTGACCGATATAAGTTTTAATGACCAAAAAAAGATCTAATAATCAAATTAGCTCTAAGCTTCGTAAATGCTGTAATGATAAATTTTTATTTCAGATCTGCACGCTATATTAAGCTTATGTAACTACGAACGTTACACGACATTAAACAGTCAGTCGAAAATAAAAGTTTATCATTTCACAAAAAATAGTAGCAACTAAAAATGTCTCAAGTTAGTTTTTCAGTAGCTCATAAACGTTGCGTAACTTCTTTATATAGACGCGCTTTGAAAACTTCTCTCGATTGGATTATAGATCGTGAAGCTTGGCGTCGTAAAGCCGTAGAGATTCGCGCAAGATTTGACGCAAATAAAAATGTTAGAAGCATTAAACATTTGAGAGCATTATTAGAGGACGCCGAAAACGAACTTAGAAAACATAGTCACCCTGATCCTTATCGATGTAAAGACATAATTTATTTTTTAATATTTTAGTTTATTTACTATGTCAATGTTTAAAAATAAACATATATTTTATAATTTTTGATAGACCCTACAGCTCCCGGAGGATCGAAATGGGAAAGAAACATTCCTCCCTTACCGCATATCACCATTAGAGAGCACTCCCATTAACAGTATGTTATTACGAGCCCTTATTGAGATACTAGATTAAATTTTCAATTTATTAATTAGTTTGTCTATATAAAATTAAAAAAAAAAAAAAAGTATATATTGTCGTTACCGTCATAGTGAGTTCGTTATATTATTTCTTAGCATGTACAAAAGACTCAGTATAACAAATTGTAAGCATTTCTATTTCCTCATCTGAAACTCACATATGTGCATATAAGAAACTATAAGCCATTAAAAAAGAATTTGACCAAATCTGCGCCTGCCCATGTTCTGGGGGTTTCGATCTTTCATGCAGTCAACCCTTTATAACTGTACTGTACTTTATCGTGACTTTCCCTTTATAAATATTCATTTGATCAGGTTAATAAAAAATCATTCAGATTTAAATTATATCTTTTTTTCCATAACTGATAAGTACACATTTCCCTCCTCCAATGATGTGCAAGGTTGACTATAGTGCCTAAATATACCGGGAGATAACAGTATCTATTCAATTTCAATTTGGGATTTCAGGTAACGAATCAATACCACGCGATCTAATCACGTGATTTGGTTTAAATTATAAATACTAGCTAGAGTTAGAACTTGATCCAACCTACAACTTCTGCAAAATGCTCTCAGCAACGAAAGATTTTATGAATAAAGAAGCACCACCAAACTACGTAGCTGGTTTGGGTAGAGGGTATGTCATATTTCCTAAATATATTTAAAACTTTGTTTATTTATAGTAAATTAATCTTCTGTTTTTATAGTGCTACTGGTTTTACCACAAGATCTGATATTGGACCTGCAAGAGAAGGTCCTGCTGATTTTAGGTATGCTATCTTTACTTCCCTTTATTTGATTGGCTATATTTTACAAGAAACGGCGTTTGTCAGTAAATTTCTTTTCCGATTTCCGCATTATAAAAAATAATGAGTTTAGATAATTACGGAAGAGAAATACGCAATACGCACCTGCGTATCAAGTTTCTAATCTGTTAACTTGGAAACTCTGTTTTCTTCAACAGTGATGCTTTGGCAAAAAAAGCCCAGCAGGAGGATGATGACGATGACGAACGTTTTCAAGATCCTGATAATGAGACTGGTCTTTTTGCTTCTGCTCCATATGAAGAAGATGACGAAGAAGCGGACAAAATATATGAAGCCATTGACCAAAAAATGGATGAACGTCGAAAAGCTCGAAGGTTCGTAATTAATTACAAATTATTAATTATATATAGTTTATTATATATTTATATTAAATAAATTTTTTTTATAGAGAGGCTCGTGAAAAAGAAGAATTAGAAAAGTATCGTGCTGAAAGACCGAAAATTCAACAACAATTTGCTGACTTGAAACGTGGTCTCGCTGCAGTTACAGATGATGAATGGGCAAATCTTCCTGAAGTCGGTGATCTTGTTGGTAAAAACCGTAAAAAAACTAATTTGCGAGAAAGGTATTTGATCTAAAAAAATATATATATATTAGTCATATTTTTGCTTATTAAACGCTTTGATAGGTACTACGCGGTTCCCGATTCTCTGCTTGAAAAGGCTAAAGAAGAAAACCAATATATGAACACATTAGACGCACAACAACAAGTATGTAAATATATAAAAATATTTCAAGTTACTATGTTATTTGAGTTGTACTATTTCGATTATTTCTTACCTTTTTTTTTTTTATTTTAATCTAAACAGAGGTTTGGTGGCTTTCAAACACCATCCCCTGACACTGGGATGATGACGAACTTTATAGAAATCGGCCAAGCAAGAGATAAGGTATTAAGCTTGAAATTAGATCAGATATCGGATTCTGTGAGTGGACAGACTACAGTTGACCCTAAAGGTTATTTGACTGATTTAAATAGTGTAGTTATTAAGAGTGATGCTGAAATTGGGTTTGTTGTTTTTTTTTTTTTTATCATTTATTCTCTTAAATTTAGATAAATAACTTTGTTTTCAATTTTAATAGTGATATAAAAAAAGCGCGTCTTTTATTGAATTCTGTGATTTCGACAAATCCAAAACACGCACCGGGTACATAAATTTATTAATAATTTTATTCATAATTACAAATTTTACATAAATATTTATTATTGTTTACTTATCTTCATTATTAATCAATAGGCTGGATTGCTGCTGCTCGTTTAGAAGAAGTTGCAGGTAAATTATCTGAGGCGAGAACTATTATTGCCAAAGGATGTGAGGAATGTCCGAAAAACGAAGATGTTTGGTTAGAAGCTGCACGTTTGAATAATCCTGAATCTGCGAGAACTATATTAGCAAATGCTGTTCAACAACTCCCACAATCTGTTAAAATCTGGTTACATGCTGTAAAATTAGAGACTGATGCAAAGGGTCAAAAACAAGTTCTTAGAAGAGGTATATTATTTTATTGTCTAATTTAATATATTCTTGACCAAAAAATACTAACATTTTTATATGATTTATAATTTTAGCTTTGGAATTTGTTCCAAATTCTGTGAAACTTTGGAAAGCTGCGGTTAACATGGAAGAAAATCCTGCTGATGCACGTATATTATTAGCTAGGGCTACAGAATTAGTACCTCTGTCCGTTGACTTATGGTTAGCTCTAGCTAGATTGGAAAGTTATGAAAATGCAAAAAAAGTTCTTAATCGTGCACGTACTCATGTTCCTACTTCACATGAGGTTTGGATAGCTGCTGCTCGACTTGAAGAACAACAAGGAAATGATAAAATGACTGATAAAATTATAGGTCGTGCTGTTACTGTACTATCTGAAAAAGGTAGCGTTTTGGGTCGTGAGCAGTGGTTACAAGAAGCTGAAAAATGTGAAAAGGAAGGAAGTGTTGGTACTTGTCAAGCCATAGTCAGAAGTACTATTGAAATGGGCGTAGAAGAACAAGACAGAAAGGCCATATGGATGGAAGATGCTGAAAGCTGTATTTCACATGGGTCAATAGAAACGGCCAGAGTAATTTACGCTCAGGCTTTGAAATCTTTCCCTGGTAAAAAATCTATATGGAGAAGAGCTGCATTTTTAGAAAAGTCACATGGTACAAGAGAATCTCTAGAAGAATTATTACAACGTGCTGTTAGATTTTGTCCTCAAGCTGAAGTCTTGTGGCTTATGGGTGCCAAAGAAAAATGGTTGGCGGGTGATGTAGATGGTGCTCGGTTTATTTTAACTGAAGCTTTTAAAGCCAATCCAAATAGTGAACAAATTTGGTTAGCTGCTGTAAAACTTGAAGCGGAAAATGGTGAATATGAGCGTGCGCGTATGTTACTACAAAGGGCAAGAGAACAAGCAGGCACAGAAAAAGTATGGATGAAATCGATTGTTTTGGAACGTCAACTCGGTAACATTAATGAAGCATTAGCAATGTTGGATGAAGCATTGGTAAAATATCCAACTTTCGATAAATTATGGATGATTAAAGGACAAATAGAGGATGAAAAAGGTGAATTACCAACAGCAAGAGTAACTTATACTAAGGCTGTCAAAAATTGTCCGAAATCGGTTCCTCTGTGGATTCTTTCGTCTCGTTTAGAAGAAAAGGCAGGGCTACTGATTAAAGCCCGAGCTACTCTTGAAAGGGGTCGTTTATTAAACCCAAAGACACCTGAATTATGGTAAGTTTTGTGAAAATAATTTATATATTATTAAAGTATTCAATGTGATAAAAATTTTAATTTATTACGATTATAGGTGTGAGGCAGTTCGAGTAGAATTACGAGGTAACAATATTAGCATGGCCAAAGCTTTATTAGCAAAAGGTAAATTGAAATTAAATTGTTTGTTTGTTATTACAATTTCATATTAATATTTTTAACTTTATAGCATTGCAGGAATGTCCAAGCTCTGGCCTATTATGGTCAGAGGCTATTTTTATGGAACCTCGCCCACAACGCAAGACTAAGTCAGTAGATGCGCTCAAAAAATGTGACAATGACCCTGTTGTCATTGCAACAGTAGCGCGTTTATTTTGGGCAGAACGCAAAGTAGACAAAGCACGTACATGGTTTGAAAAGGCTGTAAAGGTTGATCCAGATCGTGGAGACTCTTGGGCCTGGTATTATAAATTTGAATGTCAGCATGGAACAGAGGTAATTAGTTTAACAAAAATTGGTGATTTCTTGATTATATTGCTTATGATTCATATTCAAATTTATTTATTAAACAGCAACAACAACAAGACGTAATTTCTCGTTGCGTGGCAGCTGAACCGCATCATGGTGAACAATGGCAAATTGTTGCAAAAGATATGAAAAACGTTGGCAAAAATGTCGAAGAAATTCTCAAATTGGTCGCGCAAGTTTTAGTATAGTGGATTCTAACCAATAATGAAAAAAACGACCAAATCAATTTCGGCTTAGCCGGTTGATTTTCAGAATAGACTGATCGATTTATTATAATAATTCACATAACTTTTGATAATTACAAAAAGTTGTTTGTACATATATTGGGTTTACTTTCTTATATAATATCAAATTTATTTTATATCAAAAATATGGTATGTACGTTAGCAGTGTACTAAGTAATAGATTTTGATCGATGAGAAGCGATACAATAGTTTTTAATGTTTTTAATTAGCGCTATAAAACAAACCATAATATGGTGTTATTAACAAAAATCAGAACTACCATAGCTTCAAGTTTTCTCAAAAATAATAGACTTTTTTGCATTACCTATCACTAATTACAGATTTTTTTCATGGTCTAAAGGGTATTAAAAATAGGTTACGTTTTTGGCTTAATTTGTCCATTGTTTTTTTAAACAAGAAATTCTAGAATATGTACTAATTAATGGATATCGTTAGCTGTATTAAAATTAGTACAGTACAAAAAAATCAACAAACAAACGTAAAAAAGTCATACATTAAATAAACAAGTCTCAATACTCACTACAAACAGGAAACCCAGAAACAAAAAAAAAAAAACATTAATTTCTCACTTGGATCACCTATAGCCCAAACAAAGCAATGCTACATAACCCTTCAACTGATTTACTCATCTGCTATTTCTTTACAAATAAGTGGCAATCCTAGCTTACCCTTAACAAATCTAGCCGTAGTGCTACTACCAAAACAAACAAAAATCAATACAACTGACACCAAAGAATATTTGTATAATTCTCCCAATCTCGCGCCAATTTATAATCTGGCCCCGGCTGGCTATTCTAGAAAACAAAAGAATCATTAATGCTTAACATGCTTCTGAATTTCCCATCTGATCTTTGCATCCTACTAGGTCGACTCAAAGTCTTGAACGTCAGCCAATCTCAAAGATTTTCTGCGCCCCAACATTAGCTTCGTAGCTCGTCTCAAAGACTTGAATAACACAAGGACTCAAGGTCCTTCCGCTACGCCACCAAATTTTTTATTTATGTTTTTAGCCCCCCCAAAAATAAACTTGCCTTTTTATAATTATTAAGCAACTCTTGTGCTCGTTCGCTCCTTTTGTCTTATTGGACTTAGGTCGAACATGCAAATACCTATCCCACCCATCCTGCTTCAACCTGGATTTTCCAATACTGAGAACATTAAAAAATTTTTGAGAACATTAAAATTTTAAAAAATGTTTTTTTTGAGAACATAAAATCAAATTTGAATTTTAAACACTGCTTACCATCACTTAGCTATACCTATCTTTAACTCAGACCCTATTTTCTTAAATAATAAATTGCTCCCAGAAACTGCATCCTCTAAAACGCGAACCTTGTTTTAGACACAAAAAAGCCAAATCCATTATGTTTTAGGTCTACTTATCTCGACTACTTATCTATTATACGTATTACTGTATAATGTATGTAAGTGCTTATTTACAGGTACAGTACGTATGCACACAAGTAGGTATCTGATATGGGTACAATTATTGAATTCTCATACGTAGTCGAATCCGAATTACTAATGCTAATATAATCCGAATTAAAATTCGAATGTTACTGTAATTCTATGCAATTCATAGAATTAAAAATAAATAGTGGTGGCTGAAACTGAAATTGGTAGAGACTGAAATTTTAAAATATTTTGTGGTGCATTTTTTTGGCTTTTTGTAATAGTTAGATTAAATAAAATAGTATAAGTGGTTTTTAGTAATTTCATAGATCTAAATAGAGACCTATGATTTTAGCTTATGCCAATTTCAGCTTCAGCCTCCACGAAAATTTTTATAGATTTAGATAGTTAATTTTTTGGCGATGCCTACTGGAGATTTGGCCATTGAATTATCATGATCGTAACGATAGTATATTTATAACTTATTAAACTTAGGTCAGTCGGTCCAGATATGACACAGCTTGGACCATTTTGTAACGATCGATACTGTATACCGTTTTAGTGCCAAGTATTCTTTGGTTATATGAACTATATATTTTTGACAAAGTTTTCAAATCCTAAATCTTGATAACTTGATTTGTTTCATTATTTAAACTCGTAAAATAATTCTAAAATTTCTTTTGTTTTAAAATGGAATCAAAATTAATAAATTTAACTTCACTATCCCAAAAAGCGTTAAAAGTTGGTGACAAACTGTCATGAAACTGATACTTTTGTAAAATAATGTAGAAATGACATTGAAATTGTATTCCAAAATTTCAAAGCTATTTATGCATATATTCTAGTCATATATTCTAGCTTATTACAAGCGTGAATATTGAATTACGGCTACTTCCACGAAAAATTTTGCCTTTTAACATTCTATGATATCTATTACTGAAAAAAAAATAAAACTAAAAAATAAAAAAAAGGGATAGTTAGTATAAATACTAAATAAGACAATCAACTCAGTGAATACAACAGCATATAAAGTTCTTACGAATACTTTATATAACTATACTCCACATTTCAATGCTGAATACTCCCAGATTAACTTCACGATTCGTAGAAATATAATCTAAGAGTATTACTAATGCTTTTGGTATACTCACAAAAACACTAGCCTTCGTAACATATTTGATATAATTTCACGATTCGTAGAAATTATATCAAAAAAATGATACGGACCCACGACTCTCTTTGACATTGCTATCCTGGAGAACACACAGGATAACAGCACAACGAGCCCATGTGAACCCTATTCGTAATGTATTACAGAGTTCATAACGTCCCTTCTGTATCTCAAATGACGGTATGAAATTCGTCAGGACGTTAGGCGAGCAATTGAAAACATGTGAATATTAATATTTTTTTTAAAGTATGAGGAAAGTACATAACAAATCCTTCAAGGATAAGTAGACCTCAAGTTTGTTAAAAAAAATATTAGTTGCGATACTTTTTAAAAACAGGTTGAGGAAGGTTCATAACAGATCCCTAGTCGGGATAAGTAGACCTCAAGTCTGCCTAAAAAAAAGCATTGGTTCATATCAATTGATACTTACTTTTTAGAATTGCAAGCTCGCGGGTTTTGAAAGCGGGTAAAGTAGTCTTAAAAAAAAGAGTATAATTAATATGAATGTCAATACAAAAAAATACCTGATGAAAACACGTAAATTTTTCGAAAGGAATTAATCATGTGACATAAAATGATTGGTCTTTGATAGAGTGTCCAGGATTATGCATCGCCAGTAATCGAGCAAAAAAAAGCATAAATCTCGTGAATAAAATATGATTGGTTGTTGTGAATATGTTAACTTCATCTGTTCATCTGGCAATGCTTTAAATTTGTAATTTGAAAAAGTAAGTTCCGATGTAGAACATAAATTAGATAGATATAATGGTGATCTAAGTAATGAAAAAAACTGAATTATATACAAGTATTGACACGACGACTTAACTACTAAACGCATACCGGTAAACATAAATTACGAGCATAGTTGAGGCAAAATTTTCGGTAAATGTTCGAAAAATTCTGAAGAATAGAACTAATAACATATGGCGTTCAATAATAAAAATCGCATAATCGATCGCATAATTTTAAATTTATTTCGCATCGATCGCATAATCAACCTCAGTTCGCCCGCATAATTTACCTCATCGCATCGCATAATCCTGGACTAGGGATCCTAATTTTCTGCTGCGACAAACCCCAAATTCTGCCTGCTTTACACTTCGAATTATGCGAATTATGCGATAAATTTTTTAAAATTATGCTACAGATTATGCGGATCAGATAGAAATATGTGAAATATGTGATCACCAGAGTTGTAAATTTATCGGTATAAATTTTTATCGTTATCGTTATTGAGAATTGTGTTTACAAAACTGTCTTTTACGCCAAACAAAAAAATTCACTGCAAAACTTTAGCATAAGGCTACGCAAATTTAATTTTTCGTTTTGCATCTTTTTTTTTAATTTCAATCGTGCCATTTTTATTATTTAATTTTTCTCCGGTGTCACCTGATTGTGACCTTAATTTTCTGGAGCTACCCGATAGAACCGAAAAAAAAATTTAGAATTTTCTGGGTGTGAACGTGAGTATATTAACTTACAGTAGATTAAAAAAAAAAAAAATCCGACCCGCCGACTGAAATTTTGGAACACCATGTTATGCAAAACGAAAAATTAACTTTGTGTGGCCTAATATATGTTTCTTGTATACTACTTTAACGGTATGTTTTATTACTTGACATTCAACCGTTATTTGTAATTTCAAATGATTTATGTTTCGTACAATCAAATGCTGCGTCCAATAGGAACTGGTGGGGAAATTGATAAACCCGATATTACTCGATCTTTAATTCCGGNTATAATCTGGCCCCGGCTGGCTATTCTAGAAAACAAAAGAATCATTAATGCTTAACATGCTTCTGAATTTCCCATCTGATCTTTGCATCCTACTAGGTCGACTCAAAGTCTTGAACGTCAGCCAATCTCAAAGATTTTCTGCGCCCCAACATTAGCTTCGTAGCTCGTCTCAAAGACTTGAATAACACAAGGACTCAAGGTCCTTCCGCTACGCCACCAAATTTTTTATTTATGTTTTTAGCCCCCCCAAAAATAAACTTGCCTTTTTATAATTATTAAGCAACTCTTGTGCTCGTTCGCTCCTTTTGTCTTATTGGACTTAGGTCGAACATGCAAATACCTATCCCACCCATCCTGCTTCAACCTGGATTTTCCAATACTGAGAACATTAAAAAATTTTTGAGAACATTAAAATTTTAAAAAATGTTTTTTTTGAGAACATAAAATCAAATTTGAATTTTAAACACTGCTTACCATCACTTAGCTATACCTATCTTTAACTCAGACCCTATTTTCTTAAATAATAAATTGCTCCCAGAAACTGCATCCTCTAAAACGCGAACCTTGTTTTAGACACAAAAAAGCCAAATCCATTATGTTTTAGGTCTACTTATCTCGACTACTTATCTATTATACGTATTACTGTATAATGTATGTAAGTGCTTATTTACAGGTACAGTACGTATGCACACAAGTAGGTATCTGATATGGGTACAATTATTGAATTCTCATACGTAGTCGAATCCGAATTACTAATGCTAATATAATCCGAATTAAAATTCGAATGTTACTGTAATTCTATGCAATTCATAGAATTAAAAATAAATAGTGGTGGCTGAAACTGAAATTGGTAGAGACTGAAATTTTAAAATATTTTGTGGTGCATTTTTTTGGCTTTTTGTAATAGTTAGATTAAATAAAATAGTATAAGTGGTTTTTAGTAATTTCATAGATCTAAATAGAGACCTATGATTTTAGCTTATGCCAATTTCAGCTTCAGCCTCCACGAAAATTTTTATAGATTTAGATAGTTAATTTTTTGGCGATGCCTACTGGAGATTTGGCCATTGAATTATCATGATCGTAACGATAGTATATTTATAACTTATTAAACTTAGGTCAGTCGGTCCAGATATGACACAGCTTGGACCATTTTGTAACGATCGATACTGTATACCGTTTTAGTGCCAAGTATTCTTTGGTTATATGAACTATATATTTTTGACAAAGTTTTCAAATCCTAAATCTTGATAACTTGATTTGTTTCATTATTTAAACTCGTAAAATAATTCTAAAATTTCTTTTGTTTTAAAATGGAATCAAAATTAATAAATTTAACTTCACTATCCCAAAAAGCGTTAAAAGTTGGTGACAAACTGTCATGAAACTGATACTTTTGTAAAATAATGTAGAAATGACATTGAAATTGTATTCCAAAATTTCAAAGCTATTTATGCATATATTCTAGTCATATATTCTAGCTTATTACAAGCGTGAATATTGAATTACGGCTACTTCCACGAAAAATTTTGCCTTTTAACATTCTATGATATCTATTACTGAAAAAAAAATAAAACTAAAAAATAAAAAAAAGGGATAGTTAGTATAAATACTAAATAAGACAATCAACTCAGTGAATACAACAGCATATAAAGTTCTTACGAATACTTTATATAACTATACTCCACATTTCAATGCTGAATACTCCCAGATTAATTTCACGTTTCGTAGAAATATGATCTAAGAGTATTACTAATGCTTTTGTAATACTCACAAAAACACTAGCCTTCGTAACATATTTGATATAATTTCACGATTCGTAGAAATTATATCAAAAAAATGATACGGACCCACGACTCTCTTTGACATTGCTATCCTGGAGAACACACAGGATAACAGCACAACGAGCCCATGTGAACCCTATTCGTAATGTATTACAGAGTTCATAACGTCCCTTCTGTATCTCAAATGACGGTATGAAATTCGTCAGGACGTTAGGCGAGCAATTGAAAACATGTGAATATTAATATTTTTTTTAAAGTATGAGGAAAGTACATAACAAATCCTTCAAGGATAAGTAGACCTCAAGTTTGTTAAAAAAAATATTAGTTGCGATACTTTTTAAAAACAGGTTGAGGAAGGTTCATAACAGATCCCTAGTCGGGATAAGTAGACCTCAAGTCTGCCTAAAAAAAAGCATTGGTTCATATCAATTGATACTTACTTTTTAGAATTGCAAGCTCGCGGGTTTTGAAAGCGGGTAAAGTAGTCTTAAAAAAAAGAGTATAATTAATATGAATGTCAATACAAAAAAATACCTGATGAAAACACGTAAATTTTTCGAAAGGAATTAATCATGTGACATAAAATGATTGGTCTTTGATAGAGTGTCCAGGATTATGCATCGCCAGTAATCGAGCAAAAAAAAGCATAAATCTCGTGAATAAAATATGATTGGTTGTTGTGAATATGTTAACTTCATCTGTTCATCTGGCAATGCTTTAAATTTGTAATTTGAAAAAGTAAGTTCCGATGTAGAACATAAATTAGATAGATATAATGGTGATCTAAGTAATGAAAAAAACTGAATTATATACAAGTATTGACACGACGACTTAACTACTAAACGCATACCGGTAAACATAAATTACGAGCATAGTTGAGGCAAAATTTTCGGTAAATGTTCGAAAAATTCTGAAGAATAGAACTAATAACATATGGCGTTCAATAATAAAAATCGCATAATCGATCGCATAATTTTAAATTTATTTCGCATCGATCGCATAATCAACCTCAGTTCGCCCGCATAATTTACCTCATCGCATCGCATAATCCTGGACTAGGGATCCTAATTTTCTGCTGCGACAAACCCCAAATTCTGCCTGCTTTACACTTCGAATTATGCGAATTATGCGATAAATTTTTTAAAATTATGCTACAGATTATGCGGATCAGATAGAAATATGTGAAATATGTGATCACCAGAGTTGTAAATTTATCGGTATAAATTTTTATCGTTATCGTTATTGAGAATTGTGTTTACAAAACTGTCTTTTACGCCAAACAAAAAAATTCACTGCAAAACTTTAGCATAAGGCTACGCAAATTTAATTTTTCGTTTTGCATCTTTTTTTTTAATTTCAATCGTGCCATTTTTATTATTTAATTTTTCTCCGGTGTCACCTGATTGTGACCTTAATTTTCTGGAGCTACCCGATAGAACCGAAAAAAAAATTTAGAATTTTCTGGGTGTGAACGTGAGTATATTAACTTACAGTAGATTTAAAAAAAAAAAAAATCCGACCCGCCGACTGAAATTTTGGAACACCATGTTATGCAAAACGAAAAATTAACTTTGTGTGGCCTAATATATGTTTCTTGTATACTACTTTAACGGTATGTTTTATTACTTGACATTCAACCGTTATTTGTAATTTCAAATGATTTATGTTTCGTACAATCAAATGCTGCGTCCAATAGGAACTGGTGGGGAAATTGATAAACCCGATATTACTCGATCTTTAATTCCGGCCATTTTATGCGCAGATTAACAAATGCTTTATTAATTATGCGAAATTCATCTTTGATATGCTTCTGCGGTAAAATCTGAATTATGCGCATATTATGCTATCGCAGATCCGCGGTATCCCTAATTTGAACGTAAATTTACATGTATTACAGTAAATGTATCAAAAACGTAATTTCGGTCATCAAAGGGCGTAGAAGTACAGCTGTCGCTTCGCTCCAGACAATCAGCAAATTTTTCGGATAGTCTTCAAACGCCCTACATTCGTCCTTTGCACTAGATTATTAACATGTTACAATTAGACATGCCATATTTTTTATTAATCTCAACGACGGGACGTTTTGATTGATGACGTCCCAAATAAGTACAGTTTATTTTTTTTAAAAAAAAACTTTAAATGTAAACGTTCAATAAAACTTTTTTAATATTTAATTCTATAGATTCATAGATTCATAAAATTAATACGTATAAAAAAAATTCTAACCACTCAGTGAAATTCGATAAATATTAAAATTTTTTTATCAAATTTCATTAGGTGGCTGTTAAGATATCTCCGTTTAAAATCGTGGCATAACTATCAAATAGAAGCGCGACTAATTTTTAATTTTTTTTTATTTAATTATACAGAATTAAAATAAAAAATTATCTCGAATTTCATTGGGTGGTTGTCAGGGTATCTATGAGTGAATCTATGTACGTACGTACGTACAGTTAGGGTGTGTAATGGCATATTTGTCACTCGACCCATCCCTTCACAACTATGAAATACACATATGGGATCTTGCCTCGCTGCTCACGTGATCACCAGACATTTTCTAGAATCGTCAAACCGGTCTTATGTCGACCTTCCTTTGATACCCGTGCTGTATAGTCGGGCTATCGAAGCATTATTCGAGATAGCTATCCGGGCTACCGTTTACCCCGTTTACCCCGTTCATCAACCTGAACCTCCGAAATACATTCCTAGTGGCGGGTGGGCGGGTACTAACGACAAAGCTGGACTTGCGTCAAGCTCAGCAGCAAAAACAAAAGGTGGGGAACAAATTCCATTCCTTTTCCTTAAATAACCACCTCCTATGACCTCATCCTTACTCTCCCATCATATAATTTCCCACGCAGAACTTCACTCTTACCCAAACTCCATGTCTCATAAAACTCCATCATCAATACCTCATACTTACCTAACCGTCCCACCAGTGTTGTTATTGGACATGTCCAATTGGACACGTCCAATTGGACAGGGCTAATTGGACATAAGGCTAAAAAGGCTAATAAATTTGGATTGGACTTTATAAGTCCAATTGGCCTTAAGTAAAAAAAAATGCTAACTCTAATAATATAATACTAAAAAAGATATTAAAAATATAAATATTAAAGCAATTCTTGCTAATAATTTACTATATAAATTCAGATAATAAAATTTGAATCAAGCAGACAAGTCTATCACAATAATAAATCTACTTTCTAGTTAAAACTTTTTTTTATTACAGCTGATTTCAAAATTAGTGGGACAACGTGAAAAATTTTTGTTGATCTGCAGTAAATTTTCGGTAATTTC
>QKWP01002017.1:66761-92219 GCA_003550325.1 Gigaspora rosea | reverse complement strand
GCTCTTTATTGTTCTTATTTAGTACATGTGCTCCGTAGCTCTTCTTGTATCGCTCTGTTGCCTCATTTAACAATTCCAAAAATTCCAGCTGGTGTTTGGGTTGTATTTCGAATCTTCGTGTAAAGGTTCTAAAGAATGCCTTGTCTCTATAATGCATTTTCCTTTCTATAGCCTCTGGAATCTTCATTGCCGTCTTTCTACTCTCGAATTTGTGTTTTATAAACTCCTTTAACTCTGCCATAGCTTCAAAGGCTGCTAGTATATTATTTTTATGCTATTTCCTTCCATCGAATTCCTCGGTCTTTAATTCGCTATTAGCCCTCAATACCTTGTCTATGCCTCTGCTGATTTTGCTCTGTCGTTCTTCGTCAAAAGGCCTCTTTATATCTTTTCGTGGACCTTTGGCCACCTCACTATATGATAATTTTGCTTTTTCTTTTCCTTTCTCTACTTTACTTGCACTCTCCTTCTTTTCTTTTTCTTTTATTAATTCATTTTCTCTATCCTTTTTCAACTCTTCCTCTAGTCTTTCCGCCAACCTTTGTTCCAACTGTGGATCTAGTTTCATTAGTTGTACGTGATCGCTTAAATTTTTGTCCAATAGCTGTCGATCCTCCATTTCTGTATCAGTTCCCGGTACCTCGGTAATTTCTACACCCGACTGTCGATCCTCGGTTCCCGTACCAAACCCCTGTAGATCAGCATTTTCTATATTTGTCTGCGATGATGTCAGATCGATTTCCATTTCGGTATTTGTTTTGATTTCCATTTCCGATGACGTCATTTCTGTGTTTTCAGTATTCGAGCCGTTATCCCCATTTTCGAGTTTGGTTTTATCTTTTGTCAGGTGTTTTCTTTTGATTTTCTTTGTTCCTTCTATTTTTTGAGCAGCCTCTTCGTCTTGTCTAATTAATCTTTCTGTAAAACTTTCTTGTGCTGCTTCAAATTCCTTGGATGCTTCCATCCCTTTGAGCAAAGTTATCAAATCTGGTCCGAAGACCTGTTCTTGTGTAGTTTTGTCTTTTCGACTACTTCTGTTGTTCTCTGTCTTTCCTTTTCTTTTCAGCTTCTCCTGGGTGTTGTTGTAGTTTGTCTTTTTATTTAATTAATTAATTACTTAATTATTTGTACTATAAAAGCCGTGTGTTTGTATACTCTTTTCCGTTTTTTGTTTGTTTACTTAGTGATGTACGGATGTTCGGGAAAGAGTTTTTCCATCACGGGGCTTTCCTGTTGGGTTACCGTATCAAACACATAGGGGAAAAAGAAAACGGGGACTGCCTGTGGTACAAAAACTGTACATAGAGCCAGGAACATTTTGGCATCATATGCAGGGTCAGCGAGATATTCTGGGAAAAAGCATGAAGGGAACACACCACCAAAGAAGATAGAAGACATCTTCTCCGCAGACAATATCCAAAACTCCGGCAAGAAAGAAGCAGCGATATGGCTTCACACGACGGTCATTTATGAACTCTGGTACATGTTTACAGCATATAAGTGGGGTAAGGAAGCCCTATCTTGTGACACAACGATCCGTCATATGAGTTACAGGTTGGCGAACGAAATTAAGGTCCTGCAGACAGGACCAGAAAAGGGTTCAAGCAAGCAAAGAATAAAATTTGCTTGCATTAGAATAGATAGTTAGATTAGATAGTAAATTGTAATCCAATATGTATTAAACTTTGAATTAAAATAAAGAGCGCCAAATGCGCCCCAACAGCCCTGTGAGCTGAAGGGTTAAAATTAGGGATCCGTTAAAGCCAGGTGCCATCACGTACTGACAGCCAATCAAATTGTAAATTTTGATCGTCACGGATCAGCCCGACGAGTGTCCTAAACCTGTCTTGGAGCATTGATAAAAAATATCGGGAAGGCAATTTTACCTATAAGACTAACCCAAACTCATAACTAACCCTTACCCTAATTTTAATTATTAAATAATAAAAAAACATATAAAGGCACCTGGCTTTAACGGTCCCCCAAAATTAGAAATTTTGCATAATTTGACAATTATGGTTGGTACGGGTGGAATTTTGGTCATTAGCCAATAGAATTCATGAGAAAGCTACATTACGCGATAAGAAGCTGCTATGCTATTGCAGTTATAACGATAAATTTTGTTCAGGAAAAATATTACGATGATGGATGAAAGTTTTGATGAAGACGAAAAACCGACCATTGAACAAACTGACATTGCGTTTGATGACGATGAAGACGAAGGTGATCTTGATATGAGCGGCGTGAGGCAAGAAGCGTGGATTGCAAAAGTATTATTATATATTTGCTTGATAATTCTTTATATATAGCAACCTATTCATATTAAACTTTAAACTAGTTGCCTTCATTCCTTTTTGAAAAATGGGCTGATCTAAGTGAAGACGACCTTGAGCTTGCGAAAGTTCAAGTTTACTCCGATCCATTGTAAATAAACTTGAATATTTTGTTATTCTTAATTTGATTATTTTTTAATATTTTCTTTATTTTTTTAAATAGCGGTGGTCCTGATCAGGTATGCCTCCTTTAAAAGGGAAAAATCTATAATAAACTTATATTTATTTTCCTTTTCAGTATAAGCTTATCTTATCTGACCATGAACGGTACGAAGATATACCTAAAGAATATGAACTTGACGTTATAGGGCAGCAAATGCATAGTAACTACTGTTTTTGCGAAGACAGAAAAATTAATTGTAGTAATTTTTCTTTTTGATTGTCAGTTGTTAGATTTATTTAAGAAAATTCACTATACCATCCTTTTTTTATTTTACTTTTTAGCTGTATCATTATCGTCTACTGTAACGGGAAATTTCAATATTAGGCCCAGCGTAAATGCAGATTATAGCAAGAAGCTACGTGAAAGAACACTATTGGCAGCAAAACCTGAAAGAACAATAAGGTTCCTTGAAGAAAATGAAAATCGTGGTGCTTACGTTCCGCCTGGTCAGTCTACAGTCGTCGATAAATTCAGCAGCTTAGTTGTGCGTATTTACTTTTGGATATTAGCACCATTTATATTTTATAAGCTTCATATGTGTTAATTTTTTTTAGCCGAAAAAACCGAAAGTTACGATGGAACAAAAGACGACGCGTATACCGAAGAACGAGCTCATAGATTCATTGTTCGGTGCTTTTGAGAAATTTGCATATTGGACATTTAAAGGCCTTAAAGATTATGTAAAGCAACCGGAGGTAATAATAATTGTGGCATGAAATTCTTTCTTGATTTACCATTTTTAGTTTTTAATTTTAAATTATTATGAAAGTCTTATCTCAAAGAGGTGCTGAATGAAATAGCAATTTTGGACAAAAAAGGCCATTACAACAATTGTTATCATCTAAAACCCGAATATAGCCAAAATATATCTGCAGAAACTGTATCAGTAGCTCCCCAGGGTGTTGAGGTACCCCTGGAAAATGTGGGAAATGAAGAAGACTATAGTTATGAAGCACTTGAAAATGATGAATATGAGGCAGGGGGGTCGGATGATGATATATCTGATGATTATAAATCTGTATAGGTTACATTATTAAAAAGCTATTCTTGATTTGGGTATAAACAATTTTTCTTAGTGACCATATTATATATGCTAGTGTATAATGTCAAGGCTTTTTTTAAAGCCATTATATACATTTAGTATATATTAATAAATAAGGTAAGCTTAAAAATTGCTAAAACTAAATTTATATGATTTATACACTTTTAAATTTAATTTTTATCAATGTAAAAGCAGTGGCTAACTATTTTTATTTTATTTTTTTTTCGATATTTTTAGAATATAAATAATTTTTAATAAATTGTTATAGATAGCTATATTAAGTTTTTTAATATAAAATTATATAATTTGCAATTTAAAGAATTAGTAAAAAGTTAATTTTATTTGATTTTTAATTTTTTAAAAATTAGAAGTTATATTTAATAGATATAGTAGTTTATTAAAGATAAACTAAATTAAATTTGTAAATATATATAATATATAAGTAAATGTAATAAGGTTATTTGTTTTATTTTAAAAACAAAAATTTAAAGATAAATAGTATTATACTAGTTGTAAATATATAAGAATTTTTATAAATAGTTATTTTAATATATTTTTGTATAGCTATAAATTTTTTATACTATGTATAGTATTTTTATTATACTATATAAAATATAATAATCAAAAAAATTTTATAGATTAAATGGATCTAGTAACAGAAAGTAATTATAATCTTATTTGGGCTAAGATCTTTTTAGAACCAATAATTGAAAACACTCCAAAGCAAAAGAAAAAAGAAAGTTTTAAAGTAAGAGGAAGATCTATTTATATGATAGAATAAGAACTAAAGACTGAAAAAAGTATACAAAACTTCTAAAAAAAAAAAATATAAAGTACAAAAACATTGAGAATTGGGTAAATGAAATTTGAAAAAAATTAAATAACTAGATAAATAGAGCTACAAATAAAACAATTAATTCCAAGTAGAATAATTAAAAATATATTAGAAAAAAAAGAAAATATATTATCCCTTTGTCTGTTATGCAGGCAAATTCGCTTGCAAAATTTATTTTTTGTATAATTGTTAAAAAAGTAAATAGAAGAGATCTTCCTAAAAAATATTTAAATTAATTTAGTTAGGTTTATACAATACTTTGGCAAAATATTAATTTTTTTTTTTATGTTTTCCTACTGGGAACTACCCAGAGGTGGCGTGTGGCTGCTTTTTATTAACTCATTATTTCAAGGAACATTTTACATTTTACATATACAGGGGATTCCTAATCTATACCTCCTTCCAATCGTCCGTTTTTCCCGGCCGACTCCAGCAGGTTAACCACATCTGGTGCCCTGTACCAGTGTTGTACATGGGACAGTTGGGACATACGTTGGGACATTTTGGGACATTCTGGGACAATTTTATAAATTGAAATTACTTAAAATTTTATTAAGATAATCTAATTAAATTTTTTTAAAAATGTGTTCAGCACCTAAAAAAATATATAATTTTATATTTTTTAAAATTAATTTATTAATTATTAAGGCTTGGGACATAGTTGGGACACTTGGGACGCTGGGACGTTGGGACGTTGGGACATGGCAAAAAAAGGCTGGGACAGTGAAAATGTACAACACTGCCCTGTACCATAGGATTATAGGCAGCTTAAAGGGACTACACATTCCGCTGGTACGCTATCTAGGTCAGCTGTTTTTTATCTACCCCGAGAGCCACTTCTCCATTTTTAGTCAGTATAGCATTAGGTTCCTGATTTCTTACTTCCTAATTCAGTTATTCGTCCCGTTCCTTTTTGTAGTGGATAGTCCTTATGTTTACGACGTTTCTTGTCAGATTTTTCCTTTTTCTGGATGCCACATGACCCCGTGGTTATGTCATGCAGCTCATTATTGTTGTAATACCATATCCGGAAATGGTAGAAATGCAATGCCTCCTCGTAGATCTTTTTGCTATTCGTGGTTCTAACACAGTTTCTGTTATCCACTAGACTTGAACCGGCGACCTTGCGAATAGGACCCCGGAGCGCTAACCACTGCACTATCCAACCCAGGGTCCTCAAAATATTAATTTTAAAATTTGTTATATCAAAAATTTTTACTAACTAAAAATTATATTTTCACCTATATATATAAAATTACATTAAAAATTTTAAAATTTTCAACAGTAAATAACTTTCTTCTACTGTCCATTTTGGATAATTTAACTACCAAAATAATTGTCTAAATGAGACGATTCTAATGAGGCTAAAATTGTTAAAATTTGATTACAGGATCCTAAGATTGTTAATGATTTATTTATATTACAAATCTTTATTGATCTTAGGATTCTGTAATTGGATTTTAATGATTTTGGATTTATTAGAATTGTCTTACTAAGATGAAAATTTTGGTAATTAAATTATCCAAAACAGATCAGTAGATCAAAAGTTATTTAATATTAAAGATTTTAATATGAGGCTAAAATTGTTAAAATTTGATTACAGGATCCTAAGATTGTTAATGATTTATTTATATTACAAATCTTTATTGATCTTAGGATTCTGTAATTGGATTTTAATGATTTTGGATTTATTAGAATTGTCTTACTAAGATGAAAATTTTGGTAATTAAATTATCCAAAACAGATCAGTAGATCAAAAGTTATTTAATATTAAAGATTTTAATATATTAAAGATTTTAATATATTAATAATTTTAATATATATAAATATAATAAATTAAACCAACTTTAAACAATTTTTTTTTTAAAAAAAGTTAATTTTTTTATATTTAGTAAATTTAAAATAAAAATTTTATTAATAATATGGTAATTTGTGAATTAAATATATTTAAAAATTTTTAAAATTTAAAACTTTAATTATTTTCTCAATTTTATAAAAATAGATTAATTTTAACTTTGTATAAATTTAGATAAAATATAATTAATTATAAATTTAAAAAAATATTATTTAAAAATTAAATCTAGTTTAGAAAAATTTTTTTAAAAATTTTATATACTTTTTGTAAACAAATTTGCCTGCACTTATCTAACCAACAAAAGAATATCTGGGTGGCGATGCATTGCACTAGCGATGAATGATAACTCGCTTAAATTAAATTTATTTAAAAGCATATATATAAAAGTCTCTTTAAATTTTAAATATATATTCTTTGGCATTTAATACTTTTTTGTTTAAAGTTTTAGTTTTTAATTTGAAGCAAAGGAATAGAAATCTTCTACTAAAGTTGATTAATTCTTTACTATGTTCTTAAGTCAAATAAGTGATTTACCCTATATAATAATATAATTGGTTAAAATAATCTTTTAAAAATATAAAAGATGCTATTAAGTAAAGACTTCTTGTGTCCTAATTGAAAGTTGAAAAAGAGGTTCTTCTGATTCTAATGATAGTTAAATCATCAAAATTGGTTTGGTAAAACCCAAAATACTTGGGATCAAAAAAGAGAACATAAGGATCTGCAAATTCACTATTATATAGAGTTCCACAATTTGATTTGATTTGATTTGATCAAATGTTTAATCTTAAATCAAATTTAAATATAAAATTTCAAATCAAATCAAATTCAAATTGATAAATATTTGATTTTGACAAATATTTGAAATATTTAAAAATTGAAATTTGCTATTTATTGATAGCAGTAATCATTGCCGGTATCACATAATCAATTTTGACCAATAAAAATTAAAAATTATTAAATTATTATTTTTATAAGTCATGTCATATTTACTTTAATAAGTACATACTAATTACTTAATTGTACATACCAATATAATTTATTGGTTATATAACATTATATTTCAAAGTATAGTTTTTCCTGACAATATGCACAATGTATAATAAACGTTTTTTGTCATATTATTGCTTACAAGTAATCACTAACTACAAACACTAACTCTAATTCTAACATTAACTATCAAAAATGCTGCTGAACCTGCCACTTGCGGGACCACTACCGTTTATTAACTGAAGAAAAAAGAACGTGATAGTACCATAGGTTTCTGAAAATAAGCTACCTCCAAAAAAAGCTACCCCCCTAGATTTTCAGAAAAATTTTTAAAGAAATCGTTAATAGTTGCTACATATAAAACTTTTTTTACTATGTAAACTTCAAATGTTCAATTAAGTAAAGTTGTACAGTGCAACGAAATACACTTACAGTAAAAATTTTATGGTATTTAGACAACTTTTTATTAGTACGTTTTTCAATTTTTCTCAAAAAATTTAACAATCTGAAAATAAGCTACTCATAATTTTTTGTGTAACTTTTTGGCCAAAAAGGTTAGCTTATTTTCGGACAAATACGGTATCCTTGCCTACCCTACAGGAAAAACAATTAGCTTGAAAAAAGCCTATATGAAAGAAAACCTTCTACATAATCGTTACCTAAAAGAAAATAAGTACTACAGTCGGACCTCCATAAATGCAACCTCCATAAATGCAATACCTCCCTAAATGCACGCTTTTTTCTATTCCATAAGATGTTATTAGTGCTAAATGCATGTTCTATATTCTGTAAATGCTCGTTCTCTTGAATAACATTTTATATTACACTAACCTCTCTAAATTCACGTAGCCAATCAAATTTTAGTATTTAAGATAGGTTATACAGATTTGGTAGAAGTTATATAAACATGATGATCAAATTTTTAAAGCTGCAATTTAATTGGCTCACTCTAAATGCAAACCTCTTTAAATGCACATTGTAGGCTTGTCCCTACAAGTTGCATTTATGGAGAGTTGACTGTAGTTGGCATTAGTTATACTTGTTACAAAAGAGAATTGGCTAGAAAAAAGATACCAATCTAAAGATTTGACAATTGCCCAAAAAGGCAAAAAGACATACAACAATAACAACAATAGATCAAAATTACTTACCCAAAAGTAGTAATACAAATTAATGAAAATTTTTCAATCGATTAGTTGATAGATCATCTTATCCAACTAATCAATTAATCGATTTTATTCAACTAATCGATTAGTTGGTAAATCGATTAATTGACTAATTGATTGACCAACTAATCGATTGGCCAACTAATTGATTAGTTAAATAAATAATAAACGAAACTTGTAAAATATACATAAGATAGCAACTAAAACAGCCGGGTTGATATTCCTATATGATTGGTTGATTAACGATCAATTGTCTAGTTGATTAATTGACCAATCGACTAGTTGATTAATCAATTAGTTGGCCAATCGACTAATCGATTAGCTGACTAATCGATTAATTGACTAAGTTGGGTCTGTAAAATTCAAATCAATTAGTTGTTAACTTTACAACTAATCGATTAATTCGATTTTTGATTTGTATTACTACCCAAAAAGAAGCCAAATTCCAAAAACACCAATCAATATCAAAAGTCTAATCCCAAGAACTATCTGAGGTGGATGTTGGATGAACATGAAGAAAACAAAAACACTATACAAAATCGGGTTTAATTTCAAGAAAACGAGCGAAACTTATCTGAAAAAAGAAGCTAATGTTAGTTAAACATAAATAAAAACAAAAATACCATTTAAAACAGGAAGTCTAATTCTAAGAAGACAAGCAAACCTATCTGAAAAAGAAATCAGGGCTTAATTCCAAAAAGACGAGCGAAGCCTATCTGAAAAAAAGAAGCAGGTGTTAGTTAAACACGAAGAAAACGAAAACACTATCCAAAAATAAAGTCTAATTTCAAAAAGATGAGCGAAACCCACCTGACAAAAAAAAATTAAATATTAGTTGAACACGAAGAAAACAAAAATATCACACAAAATCAGAGACTTAATTTTAATAAAAAACGCGAACCCACCTGCAAAAAAAAAGTGACTATTATTAGTTGAACTCAAAGAAAACAACAATACCATACTAAACCGGAAGCCTAATATCAAGAAACAAGCAAAACCCACCTGAAAACTGAAAACCTAATTCCAAAAGGACAAAGCCTGATTCCAAGAAGCAAAACCCACCTGAAAAAAAAGAACATTGGTTGAACAGTGAAAAAACAAAAGCAACAAGCACAATAATAATACCCAAAACCGGTCAAGGAGTAAACAAAAATACCACACTAAACTGAAGCTTATGCCAAGAGACAAGTGAAAACCAGAAGCCTAATTCCAATAATATGAGAGCCTGATTCCAAGAAGCGAAACCCACTGAAAAAAAAGAGCATTAGTTGAACAGTGAGTAAACAAAAGCAACAAGCACCCAAACTAGCCAAGAAGCAAGTGAAAATATTAGTAAAATATCTGGAAAAAAAATAGCATTAAACGTAGAGTTCGAGGTATAGGTAAAAAATTAGGCATGTTTTCAAGAGCATGCCCTAAGTTGTAGCATGCCCCTCATGCCTATAAGCATGCCCTTTTTTATATAGAAATACTATAGGTAGCGCTTCACGCCACCTATCTTAGATACCCCCTTTGATCAGTACCTCGTTAATTTGTACCAGGTATAATTCGGCTATATTGTGAAAAAAACCTGTTTTTCTATTATTAGTGAGCGAAAACCTTCCTAACTCTAAAGTTAATTTGATAAAATATATATATTATAAGAATTTGCTCTGCTTTAGACGTCCTCCAAATAAAAAATGATGATTCCAATTACGTATATTAGTTTAGCCAATTAAAATTGTACAGTAAATTTGAAAAAGATCAAATTGTAAATTTTTATAAAATGAAAAAAAAACAAAATTTAATTAAAATCTATTAAAATTTATAGCTAAGGCTTAAAAAATGCCATTAAATGTTACTATTAAATAAGCAAAAATGTATTTATTAATAATTTAAATTGGGATTATTGACCTTTTCATAGTATTGTCGGGGATGATGCTGATGAAATCCACGTGACTACAAGTGATCTACATTCCGAAAAATCGATCTACCTATGTAATCAAAACAATCCAAACGCTATAACCGGTCGGTATGCCTATATGCATTCTTGATACTATATACAGAAGACCTTCTAACCGCATCAAAAAGGCGATCCTAACCCTAACCCTAACCCTAACATGAAGCAAAAAGCGTCTATTAAAACCACTAACAAAAAAAATTTAGTTAGTTAAATCTAGTATAGTTAGAGTTGGGTTAGGGTCGCCTTTTTGATACAGTTAGAAGGTCTTCTGTATATAGATATAAAGAATGCGATTTATACAACATATAGGCATATATTGAATTAACTCGACCGCTACATTCGATTGTTTTGATTACGTAGTGTAGATCGAATGCTTACACGATTTTTGGAAATTTTAGAAAATCCGTTGCATACAAAGATCACGTGGATTTTAGCATCATCTGATTTCAGCATCATCCCTGACAGTATTTATTTTCATTTATTTACAAAATCTTAATAATCTATATATATTTAATTCTACGTCTAATTTTATATCTAATTCTACAAATCCTATATCTAATCCTATATATACTCAAATTTCTAATATGTTATACTATACTATTCTACACAACTATCATTCTAATAAAAAACCTCTGTGATTTTAATACGTCTTATCTATAAACTTATTATCGTATTATAAAAGCACCTATAATTATATTATTAATAAATTGCATGTTAATAACATTATTCATTTACTTTCAATTTTTATTAAAAATATCTATGCAATACATAAAATAAAAAATATACAAACTAATTTTTTTCTTCATGTTAACTGTTATTTTAGCCTTTTTACTAGTGGTTGTACCCTAGGGTACAATAACCAGTTAACTGTTAGGCTATTCGGATACCCGAATTATAAAACTAATAAACAGATAAATTATTGAGGCATCCGGTTAACTTAAGATATAATATAGAATAATATAGGGTAAAATACAATTATAATAAAAATTTTAATTTGCGTATTATTTATATACTAGCATCACTCGGTGTAAAACTTGTCTACATCATAAATTTAATGTATTTTAAATATGAACATGATTTTAATATTTCGTTTGTTTATTATATTTATTTAATAGGTGATATAAATCAATTACACTTTAAACTTATACTGGCTTTTAGTTTTTTTAAGTATAATAATAATTATTATAATATATATGAATACAGTAAGTACTTACTTTATGTTTTTATTATGTACTTTATACAGTACAGAATACTATCATTTCTGAATTTACATAAATTCTGAATTGACGTATGTTCTTTCTAATTTTTATCTTGTATGCAGGTCATGTAATAAATTACTGTTTTTTCTCGATTTTCATCTTGTATGCAGATCATGTAATAAATTACTAATAATAATTACTTATTGTTTTACATCATTTCTGAATTGACATGTGTTCTTTCTCGATTTTCATCTTGTATGCAGATCATGTAATAAATTACTGATAATAATCACTTATTGTTCCACATCATTTCTGAATTTAATTCTGAATGAACATGCATTCTTTCTCGATTTTCATTGATTGTGAAATGCACAGCAATGTAATAAATCACTGATAATAATTACTTATTAATAATTACATTGATTTTTTTTCATTAATATATATAAAGATTATTCTTTTATTGTTTTGGCATTATTTTTTTGTATTGGCGTAACAGAAGAACTTTTCATGCCTAAACAAAATAGGAATAACTTTGGGATGCAAGATTTTTATGTCGAAAAAGATAAATTTATGTTTGTTTAAAAAAAATTTAGTAATTATCTTCTAGACATAACACTCGACCAGATTCCTGCTGTTGCCGAAAAACAAATGTAGATGTGTTCTACGCAGGGAATGTAAAAATTATTAATTACATTGTTAAATATATATAAATATTAGAAGTATTCTTTTAATATATGAAAAGTTAGCATTTAATATTTAGACGAGCATATAGTGATTCATTTTTATTCATTTTTATTTATTTATTTTTCTAATTTTTTTTACTTTATTATTATAGAGTTACTTTATTTAATTTATGCATTAATACTATATATATAAATCAACAATCATATAAATATTTTATCCAGATATAACCATTATCCTTTTATTTGAATAGGATATAAAACCGGTTATTAAATTTTGTTAAAGGTTACAACTTTTCGGATAAAAAGTTATCCAGGTACGAGACTACTTTTTACCACAACAAATGATTTTATCAACGTTTAGTGGTGGCTAATTACTTATAACTTTGATTAGTGAAGTGTAATATGAAAGTTGTTAGATTAAGTTGGATTAAGTTGGATTAAGCGATATATTGTAGAGCAAGGTAAGGACTTCACGTTTGTCTAATAATCTCCAAGTTTAACTAATGAGATAATCTACCTAAGCTTCCAAAAAAATATTGTAAAACGTGATCTACAAGATCAGTATTTTGGTCCTATCTGTTTTTTCACTTCTGGCATATTGACCAATCAAATGCAACACATATATCATATAACTAGGCATGCCTGTACCTCTGTACCTCGAACTCTAATTAAACATATTATAATAGTTAAAAAAACAAATAGAAAAAAAAATACTTAGCTGATTTGTATAACTGGTAAAAAAATACTTAGCTAATCTGTATAAGGAGAGTAACAAAAATTAGGTGATTTTTTAGGGGGGGAGGGAGGTAAAAAAAGTTAAAATTATATATAAGAACCTGATTATTTATATATTAAGGAAGAAGGAGGGGGGTAGGCCTCTGATAAAAAATAATCAGGTGATTAATGACACTGCCCTAACTAGTGATGATTGCTAGCGGTGATACGTAGTAATTTTGTTGAAAATTTATATATAAAATTTTAAAAAATTTCAAATCAAATCAAATTTAAATACAGAATTTTTAATTCAAATCAAATTCCAATTAAGGCAAATTTGATTTGATCAAATTCAAATATGCCTAATATTTGATTTGATTTAAGTTTGAGGAACCACTATTATACAAAGTATAAAAAGTATAAGTAATAGTTTCTTATATTCGCTTCTTTGACCCCAAGTATCTTGGGTTCCACCAAACCAATTTTGATGATTTAATTACTATTAGAATCAAAAGAACCTCCTTTTTAATTTTCAATTAGAGCACAAAAAGCCTTTACTTAATAGTATCTTTCATATTTTTAAAAGATTATTTTAACCAATCATATTATTATGGGGCATCTATAAATAACTTTATGTCCCCCTCATAGTAGCGCTGGACCCCCCTCTACTATATAAAAAAATTTTTCAAAATCCGTATATTTATATATAAAATTTTACAAAAACTTGAATATATTGTGATACAGTAATCCGATTTGGATGATTTAGGTGTCATTCGATTCGTCTCAGTGAGACGAATCCAATGATACCAAAATCATTTCATTTGGATTACTGTGTCAATAGTTATTTACAAAAAACTATTGATTTTTTAGTAATTTTATAAGAAAACATAATAACCAATAGTATTTGGCCAATAAACTTTGATCCAGTAATCCAAATAAAATGAAATTGGTACCATTCGACTCCTCTCACCGAGACGAATCGAATGGTACCAAAATCATTAAATTTGGACCACTGGTGTTCAATTTTTAGCCAAGTTTTTCTAAAAAAATTACATTATATTTTTTTGACCCCCTACTTATTGAGAAAAACGTTATTGTTCGTCCAACCCCCTTGCATAACATTATTTATGGATGCCCCTATATAGGGTAAGCCACTGATAAGCCACTCATTTGACTTAAGAACATAGTAAAGAATTGATCAACTTTAGTAGAAGATTTCTATCTTTCTGCTTCAAATTAAAAGGATGGCTAAAGTCAGGTGCATATATGTTTTTGATTATTTAATTAAAATTAGAGTAAGGATTAGTTAGGGATTAGGATTAGGCTTGGCTTAGTGATGCCACCGAAATTGATTTTTGAAAAAGGCCTATTTCGTCTTCATTAGAGAAAATTAAAATTTTTTATAAGGAAGAGCAAATAAAATTTATATAGGTTCCTTATAATTTCGTCTATTCAAAAAAAGTATCAAATAATTTCGTCTTTTAAGTAAAATAGATCAAAAACAATTTTGGCTTAAAATTTTAATTTTGGGTTTTAGAACCCGAAATGCTTTCGTCCTCATATATAGCTTGGCTTATAAGTAAAATTATCTTCCCAATATTTTTTATTAGTACTCCTAGACTTGTTTTTTGTATTTTAGGCGTTTTTCACTTTTTTTTCTTTGTTTTTGTCTCGGGGCTGATCCATAAAGATCAAATTTACGATTTGATTGACTTTTTATCACATGAACACACCTGGCTTTAGACGACCTCCAAATTAAGAACTAAACTTTAAACAAAAGAGTATTAAATATCAAAGAATATATATTTAAAATTTAAAGAGACTTTTATATTTATGCTTTTAAATAAGTTCAATTTAAATGATTTGTTTGCATAATTTTACATATAAAATTGGATAAATTAACTTATTTAATTTATAAGTAACTATATTCTAAGCTACTATATATAGATATGTTCTTTGACTATTATAACTTGTTATTATAACTTATTATTATATCTTTTTATTATAACTCATTATTATAACTTGTTATTATAACTCATTATTATCCCTTAGATTGTAACACAGGCAAATTTGTCTGCGTATTTTAAAATTTTTAATAAAATTTTAAATATTGATTTTAGCCATATCTTTTCTAAGTAAAAAATATTCTTTGAGTTTTGTTTTAGTAACTTTGTTATAAATTTTTTTTAAAATCATTAGAAAACTTTAATATAATAAATGTTTAAAGTTCTTGTATTGGCATTTTTACTATTAAAATTTTTTTTTAGATTTTTTCAAATTTTATATGTTCCCGTCTATAAAAAAAATCTTTACTTCTAATACAAGTCTTAATTTTTACAAGTAAATCATTAAAGTTGCAATAATGAAAGTTGTCATCCTTTATATAAACTACAATATTGTCTTAAGAACTATAGTTCTAAAACTAAAACTAAATAAGATCGCAGAAAAATTGTAATAAAATTTTTTAAAAAAATTTTTTCTTAAAATTATCTATTTTCAGCTTATATTTAACTATAATTTATTTTTTTATAATATAAAAACTAATTTTGCAAAAAAGTAATCCTTATTTTCAAATATAATTGTACAAAGTTTTATTTAATTATTTTAGCATTTTAAAAAAGTAAATNAAGGGATAACTCTTTAGGAAACATCATTTATTATCTGATTTTTTGACACTAAGAGGCTACTCCCACCTGATCATTAAATACTGCAATTTGATTAGCTAAAATTATTAAAATTTTTAAAAATTTTTAAATTTTAATATTAAATAATTTTTGAATTAGTGATCGGTTTTGGATAATTTTACTAACAAAATGTTTGTCTCAATAAGATAATTTCAATACGTCTAAAAGCATCAAAATCTAATCATAGGATTCTGAGATCATTATAAGTTTGTATTGCTTTAATTATTGGCTAGAGCATAGCGACAAACCCTAAATTTCTATGCAAAGTAATACAAAGTTATGTTTTTGATATATTTTGCCCAAAATTGGTATCTTTTTTCTAATGCATTTTTGTAACTCATATAGAAATTTGATTAAGAGTGCAAGTTTGCAATTTTTTGTCTGTTCATACATGTATTACGTAATTAAAAAATCTAAAAAAAAAGGAAAAAAAAACAAACCTATCGTATTGTAGAGTTACCTTCTAAAGTAGTAGAATAATAAAACCTACTTTGTCCTGTTTTATTATTAATTACATTTGTGCACTATAATTATTCAAGTACTTTAGATTTGTTCATTTTTTTTACTTTAAACCCGTAACACTCTAAACTTACAAACACTATCTTTGGGTAAAGATTGAATTAGCCAGAGTTTTTTGCTTGTGTCCTGCTATGTAATGCAATAATCTCTCATAACAAGCCGCTTTAAAAAGATCCAAACTCAGATCTCACACTATGCCCTAATCCCAATTCTTTATTTTTTTTAATTCAGCAATTCTGCCCTCTGTGTCTGTAGACTTTATTATACGACTGCATTTGTGTGCATATTACATTCTACTCTAACAGAAAGCTCACCCAATTTCATCCAAGTGCGACCCGGCTAACAAAATTTTGCCTCAATTTGGATTCTCAACTTACTAAGAATATGTTCTCTCTTATCACCGGCTGGTACATGCTAACCATATCAAGATTGCCTTCTTTTAAACTTTCTCTTCTAACCCTTCTAGTAGAAAGAATCTACTACAAGAAAAACTATAACAAGTGAAGAGAAATATATAAAGGAGAAAAGAAAATAGGGGAGTACCAATTACAGTACACCAATTACAGTACTACCTAAACAACAAACGAAGTTCGAAAAGAAAAATAAAAAATAAAAGAAAGAAGAAAAAAGCAAAAAGAAAGAAATACATAATAGCACTAATAAAGACTATAAAATTATATAGTATTGTACAAGGAAACACCTTATACCATATACTATATGTACATCATAAGAAAAAAAAAGAAAAATTTATATGTCTAAAAGGATGTTCTAGAAAAAAATTTTATTATGTCATTCCTCCCGACCTCTGATATGTTCTTGTTGTTTATCAACGTACACGGAAATGAACCTCACTCATGATATCAATTCCAATTTGAAAGGCGCATTTCCAATTCAGAAGAAGTAAATACTGCTAATCTTTTGAAGAGAGTAAACCGAAATGCCCATTTTTTGAAATTTCGAAAAGACCAAAGAGGCGTCGGGAAAAGTACCAAACTTGAAGGAGTTTGAAGAAGTTACACTGTATAGAATAACATATCTAACCAAGTCTCTACTTCTATTTTCATATTTATAGAACTTGACAAAGCTTTAGAGTTTCTCTACTATATTTTTGCACAATAGTACCAAAGCCCGCCAAGGTGCTTTGCTTAAAAGTTTGCATATTTTTTTCATTTCTATTTAGACGCAAAACATCCAGTAAATGGACTTTGTACTCGATAGCAGCTTGGTGAAGTTTTGTTGTATGTAGATATATTAACTATAGAGTTTTCATAGGTCAGTGTTTTTGAAAATTTTGGTACGAGAGATCATCAAAAAGAGTTACTATACCCAATTCTTTATTATTAAAAAAATATATTTATTAATACTAATTCTTTTCATTCTAAATTCCTATTTTAGGCTCATTTGGTCTTGCCAAAGTTGTTATACCACACTAAACTTAAAGCATAAAGAATTTGTGGTTCTCTTGGTAATTTTGATATATTGCGTTATAATATCAACATATTCTGTAGAATTTAAATAATGTATACCATTTTCATTCGATTTTAAAGGAAAATGTGAAGATTTAGCTTGCATAGATGGGCAATACTTAAGGTAAAATTCATAGATTATCTAATTAATTAATTTTTTATAAATAGTTCTTATGTTTATTATTTACTTTTTTTTCTTATAAAGCTTATTGCAAATTTAATTGAACTTATTTCAATAACTATTCCCAAGCGATTCACTTTTGTTACTGGTTCTATAAACATATCAGATCAACATATTATGAAAAATGTACAAAAGGTAATTCAATTATTTCTTTGGTTGATAAGGGAGCTAACAGAAATCAGCTGATTTTTTGGTGGGTGTGTGGGGTAGCCAATATATCAGGTGTAATTTTGGCTAAAATTATCAAATTCCGGCCAAAATTATAAAAAATTTTTTAATTTTTTTTTTTTTTTAAAACTTTGTAACCATCTGATTTTTATTAGAAAATTATATAAAAGCTATATAATTTTATATTCTAACTGTAATGATTGAACTAAGCCAGCTGCTCGAATTGGTGTCCAACTTTGGTTACTGCACTAAAAAAGATTTGCTCATACTCAAGTATGGTCTTCCCAACTGCAAGAAGTATAGCACCGCCTGGCTTCAGAAACCAACCACAAAATCCATTTTTCCAAAAAACTTCTTCTCTAAGCTTCTTATAAAGAAGAACAAAAAAGGTGAAAAGATTAATGGGGACAATACCTAAACGAATAACCAAAAGAACTAACCAAAAATACAAAAAAAAATAATAAAAAAGAAAAACCAAAGAAAAAGCAAAGAAAGAATAAAAACTATAGATGCTAACATGTCTAGTATAAACAATAAAAATTATATAAGACTCTAAGACTAATGTCTATTGGTGTATTATATGTACAAATATAAGAAAAAAAGACTAAAAACTAAAACAACAAACAAAAATAAGAAATTTCTTTATGTGCTCTTCTAGATTCCTAATACGTCATTCACTATTTATTTGTATGTAGCAACCAAAATTAACTTGTGACGGCATCAGTTCTGGAATGGAAACATTCCCAATTTGGAAGGGGTAAACTTCACCGATCTTTTGAAAGGGGTAAGCTAGAATTCCCACTTTTTGGCAAAATTTTCAAAAAAATCTAAAGGGAAGTAAGACAATACTCGAAAGAAATTTAAAGGAAAGAATGTAGTTGGAAAAACTTAATTTTTTGTTGTTCTCTATTGTTTTTCCACAAAAAACTTTGTTAGAAAATTTTTTAATTAAAATTATAAATTTATATATAAATTTAATATTAAATAACTTTTGATCTACTGAACCAATTTGAATAATTTAACTACCAAAATGTTTCTCTCAAAGAGAGGATTCTAACAAGTCTAAAATTATTAAATTCCAATTACTAGATCGTAAGATCAATATAGATTTGTATTACTATAAATATTATATAAATATTTTAATACAAACTTACTTCTATTATAATAAAAATTTTATTTGTAATAATTTTTAAATACTTGTTACAAATACTTGTATACAAAAATCCAACCTTTCAAATAGTTTATTGGGCGAAGCATGGTGACAGACCTTTAATTTCTATGCAAAGTGATACAAAAATTACCTTCCTGATGTGCTTCAATTGTAAAAATCTTGACAAATTTTACTTTTTTGATATACTTGCATATATATGATATAAATCTTATCAGAAATGGAATTTGGAAATTTTTTGTTTGTCCACACACGTGTCTATATTTGTGCTTTAATATTACTAATATATACATATTAACACGTTTGTGTAATATGATGAACATGAGCTCTGGACATATAATGCTATGCATTAGCCTAGTATATAATATTTAATATGGTTCTAAAATATTGTATAATCTATAAATAGATCTCTTAATAAATACAAAAGGTTTCTAATAAACTTTTAAACAATTCTTAATTACAAATAATTTTATAAAATTATTGGTTGTAAACAAGTGACTAAAGTTATATTCTGTAAAATTTAAAGAAAAAACTATTTTTTAATAAAGTTTACTAATATACACATTTTTGAAACTATATGCACAAAGTTAATACTATATAATTTTTAAACAAACCTTTTTTTAAACAGTTTGTTTAACATAAAAACTGTTTACCAATCTTTAAATAGCTAAAAAAAATTTTTTTTTTAACAATATTAGACAATAGATTAAAATTCTTTAATAGCTACAAGTTTGTATAATTTTTTATAGAATCTAAATTCTGTAATCTGTATAAAATTGTATATGTACAATATTATATAAGATACCCTATCTTTAAATAGCATAATTTAAATACTATTTAATAATCTGCCAATACTACAGATATCTATATCTGCAAAGTTATATAATAGCATTGAGTATTATTGGCTTTATAATTAAAAATTAATGGACCAATAGATTAATGAACATATATCAATATATTAAAATAGCCCTTTTTTGCAATTTTTTTTTTTTGTATCAAAGTGCCTATTTTGGAGATTGGCTTTTATTCAAGATATTTAAGACCTTGGCATCCTACATAGAAGAACATCCAACATTCATGCATTGACGAGGGAACAACTAGCATCACCTGCAACTTTTGGTTGCCTGTTTAAGTAGTCACCCGATGGTTCTACACTAGCTGCTATACCTACAATCCACATATTGGCATTGCCTATTTAATTCTGCCAGTCAATCTTGTATTACTAGAACATTATTCCAGATACTAACCACGTTTTTGCAATTTTTTAAAAGGGAAAATAAATTTGTCGCATATGCAACATCTTTGCTTCAACCAATCAAATCGCACAATTTTATAGGCAAATTTTTTAAAAATTTAAAAATTTACTTAATAAAGTATAAAATATATATAAAATAGCACATTATATAACGTAAAATTAGAGGTCTGACTCGATGAATACCATTTACTGAATATTCACTGAATATTTGAATATTTGAATATATAATTTTTCACTAAATGAATATTTGAATATTTAAAATTTCACTGAATATATTCATTGAATATTCATTGAATATATATATATATATATATAATTTTATAATTTTATTTTATTTTTTAATAATTATTTGCAATTTTATTAGCTAATTTATATTATATAATTTTTAAAATTGAAATATATTTACTATCCAATAAATATTCAGTGAATTTTTAAACAATATTTGAATAAAAAAATATAGAACAAATGAATATTCAAATACTTATTTTTTGAACAAGTCAAACCTCTATGTAAAATTTTATTCTGAACAACATTTTCTAAGTTATAAAGATAGATTGTCTTAGTAAAAAAAACTTTTATAAGAAAAATCAAAAATTTCCAAAGTTAGCATATATAAAACTTTTTTTTTACTAAAACAATCTACCTTTTTAACTTAGAAAAGTTGTTTAATATAAAATTTTACATGTAATACTTAAATATAAATATGATTATATTAGGGGAGCGCCAGGAATCACCTGATTAGGTTTCACTAAGTAGCTGACCCCCTACCCCCACCTGATAATTTTTCTAAGCATTTGATTACCGGTAGTTAAAATTTAATAATATATATATATTAAAAATTGGATAACTTTTGATATACTGGTCTGTTTTGGATGATTTAACTACCAAAATGTTTGTCTCAGTGAGATGATTCTAACAAACCCAAAACTATCAAAATCCAATCACAGAATCCCAAGATCGTTCGGCTTTTGTGTAAATTTAATTAATAATCTGTCTAGAATAGGTGAAATGTGGCGAGCTTCTATCTAAATTTTTTTTTTACTAAGTTAACGATACATATCCACTAAATAAAAGTTGTAGAGCTCGTTGAGATGCATCTAACAGTTGTTAGATCATCCAAATCGGCCTAGTGGATGGCGAGATATCATCAAAAAACGATTGGCCGACTATATAAAAATCAATGACGAAATCAAATATGAAAATCACTATTGGCGAAATGTGGCGTGCTTCCATATAAAACATTTTTTCTTATTAATTTAACGATAATGCCCATTAATTAAAAATTGTAGAGCTCATCGAGACGCATCTAACGGTGGTTAGAACATCCAAATCGACCCAGTGGATGGCGAGATATCATCGAAAAACGATTGGCTGACTATATAAAATCTCTATAAAACAATATTTGTTTTACATAGAGATTTTATATAGTCAGCCAATCGTTTTTCGACGATATCTCGCAATCCACTAGGTCGATTTGGATGATTTAACCACTGTTAGATGTGTCTTGACGAGCTCTACAACTTTCAATTAGTGGACATGTATTGTTAACTTAGTAAGAAAAAAATTTTTAGATGAAAGCACGCCACATTTCGTCTCTCTCCAGTTGACAGGTATCTAATTTCATCAAATAATAAGAAAATCTTTAATAATCTTGTGATCCTATGATTAGATTTTAATGATTTTGGGCGTGTTGGAATCGTCTCTTCAAGGCGGTCATTTTGGTGGTAAAATTATCAAAACGGACCAGTCTATCAAAGGTTATCAACGATTTTATTTTAATTTCAAATTTTGCTTTACACAGGTTATTTTGATTAAATGATGATATCTTGTGAACTATTGACCATAATCGCATAGTTTTAGTACCATCCGACTTGTCTCATTATGGCGAATCAAATGGTACCAAAATCGTATAATTTGGATCAATAGTTCACAAATATCATTAGAGATCTTTAGTGCATTGAATTAGGTACTGTGCCAAATTGGACTATGTTTAAAATAATCATTAAAATGTGATATCGCATGATTAAGTGATCAGATTTGGGTGAATTTGGTGTCATTTGATTCGTCTCAATGAGACGAATCGAATGGTACCAAAATTATCTGATTCTGATTGATATGGCACGTAGTATTTATCATAGAACTTAGGTGTACCGAATTAGACATATCTAATTATTAATTGTTATAGAATACAAATCTTTGTCGATCTTAGGATCCTGTGATTAGAATTTAATGATTTTGGGCTTGTTAGAATCGTCTTACTGAGACGAACATTTTGGTAGTTAAATCATCAAAAATGGACTGGTGGATCAAAAGTTATTTAATATTAAAAATTATATATATATAATAATATATATAAATTTATATTTATATATATGGGAAAAGGTTTTCCACGCACCCGCATGGCCATGCACCCCTATATAAACAATGATTATCAAAGATTGATAATCATTGTTTTTTTTTTACAGTATTGTTTTTTTTGTTTTTGCTTACTTGTTATTAATTTTTTTTTTAGTTTGTCACTTTTCGCTGTCGTCGTTAGTGTTTTGTCGTCGCTGGTGTCGTCGTCGTTGTTTGTCATCGTTGGTGTCGTTTTTGTCGTTGGTGTCGCTGTTAGATTGTGAATTGATTTTGTGTCGTTGTGGGTGGTCTTGCAGAATGATCTTGTGGGTGTTTCTCTAGGGTTTTCTCCGGCTTGTGGAATGTGATCTTATGTGTTTTTTTAGCGGTTTTGTGGAATGGCTTTGATTCTTTTCCAGTGCTCTTATAAGCTGGTCTTGTACGTTTTTCCAGTGTTGGATTTGTTTTCGATGGTTTGAATATCTTTACTAATCCTTTTTCATCCTTTTTCATTTTTTTAGATTGTTCTTTCTTTATACGAGGTTTGTTTTGTCTTGTTTCGTTGGGTCTGGGATTTCCGGGACGTGGAATCTGCAGCTCTTGGTGAGTAGTTTTCCTTTTTTTTCTTTATTTATTATTTTTTTTTTGTAATATTCTGGTATTTACTAACTATTCTTTTCTTTTTTTAGACTTGTAGGTTCTTTGTAACATGGAACAGCACCAAGTATTACGGGGTTTGTCTTGTCTTGCTTCGTTGGGTCTGGGAATTGCCAGAACGTGGAATCAGCGGCTCTTGGTGATTAGTTTTCTTTTTTTTCTTTATTTTATTTTTTTTTTTTTGCAATATTTCGGTATTTACTAACTATTCTTTTCTCTTCTTTTGCTTGTAGGTTCTTTGTAAAGTAGAATCGGCGCCAAGTATTACAGGTTTGTTTCGTTGGGTTTGGGAATTGCCGGTATGTGGAATCAGCGGCTCTTGATAAGTAGTTTTCCTTTTTTTCTTTGTTATTTTTTCTTTTTTTTGCAATATTCCTGTATTTATTAGCTATTTTTTTCCTTTTTTTGCTTGTAGGTTCATTGTGACATAGAATCGGCACCAAGTATTAGGGAAGTCGCCGTCGGCTGATATTGTCAGTGTGACGATATTTGATGTTTGTAGCATGGATCTACTTCACTGCGCACTTTTTTTTTTTTTTAATAAAATTTATATCGCCATTGCTAATGTATCATCAGCTTGACGATATTGGGGTTTTGTCGATGTTCGTTGTGTGCTTTTTTTTTTTTTTTTTTAAAATTTATAATTATGCGATTACGGTTAATTAAATATTGTTGTACTATATGATGTAAATATTACAAATTAAAAAATAAATTAAAAAGACTTGTTTTTTTAAAAAATATAAATACTACATGACCGGTTTTGATTGGTTGATCACGGGGGTGCATGGCCGTGCAGGTGCGCGAAAAATCTAAACCCTATATATATTATATATATTATATTATATATAGGACCTGATAATTTCTCTACCCCCACCACCTAAAAAATCAGGTGATAAATGGCGCTCCCCTTAGTAAAAAAAAGGTTTATATGTGCTAACGTTCAAAATTTTTGATTTTTCTTATAAAACGTTTTTTTACTAAGACAATCTATCTTTATAACTTAGAAAAAGTTGTTTAGAATCAAATTTTATATTATATACTTTAAATCGCTTATTTATTTTTACATTTTATTAGTAAAATTTTTAATTTTTAAAACTTAAAATTTTTTGTCTACAAAATCATGCGATTTGATTGGTCAGAATCAGAGTGCGACTTGTCGCAGGTGTAACAAATTTTATTCCCTTTTTAAAAAAATTGAGTTTTTATTAGATTTATATAAATTTGACATAATTAATATTTTCAATTATAAATAAAAATCAATTTGTATAATAAAAAATTAAGATAATTGTAAAAGAAAATTAGATGAGGCCACATAAGACCAATACATTATGAGATTACTGGATAGTCATCTGTTATATTTAACCAATCAAAATCATAAAATTTAATTAATTCTGGATCAGTCTAAAAATCAAACCAAATTATTACCGGTAAGCTCAATTATATTAAAAATGATCTTATAGGACTATATAGATCTTATAGATAAAAATTAAATTTCTAGCTATCTAGTTATCCAATTGAAATAAGCTTTTTTTTATTTTGTAAAACTTCTAAATTTTATAAAATAAAAAAAAGTTTATTTGAATTGGATTACTAAATGGCTAGAATTTTAATTTTTATTTATAAGCTTTGCATAGTCCCATAAGGTCATTTTCAAGGCAAAGATCCTATATGTAAAAAGGGCTATTTTAATATGTAATATCCCATATCTATTGATTTATTGAAGTCTATTGATATAATTATTTTTACTAAATATAATATATTGCCAACTCTGGGCTACCCATTTTTTCCCTTATCTAGATCATAACAGATTATAATATTAAGTTCAATTAGTAAAGTTATATGACTATTAGGACCCAAACAATCTATATAAGATTATATTTAAAAAATTGCTAATATAGATTCTTTTTTTAAAAAAGTTTATATTTGAAAAGTAGATATGGGTAAAAAGATTATATTTAAAAATAGCTAATAACTAAATAGGTTATATTTAAAATTATACTAATAGAATAAGTATTATAAATTTTATATTTGAAATGTACTAATAAAAAATGTAAAGTAAGATTTTGGTTTTTTTTTTTATAGAGAATATAAATTTGTCTTT
>QKWP01002017.1:31885-66135 GCA_003550325.1 Gigaspora rosea | reverse complement strand
TCATAATGTTTATGAATATTTATAAATATTCATAAATATTTATGAATATTCATAATGTTTATGAATATTTATAAATAGACGATTTCTATTTGTACACTATGTGTACATATACACATCACGTAACCATATATTTTCTAATTAAATTATATAATAAAAATTATATTATTGGGTTTTATTTTTTGGTGCACCTGCACCCTTTATCACGTAATTAAATATTAGTAATCGATTATATTGTAACAATTTTATTTAAGAATTTTTAACAAATTATTTAACAAATTTTTCAACTGTTAAATTGTCATTATGCAACGAACACTATTGAATCGTCATTACGCAACGAACACTATTAAATATTGTTATACAGCAACACTATTAAATCGTTGTTATGCAATGAACACTATTAAAGTATCATTACGCAATGAATACTATTGAAACGTCATTATGCAACGAACACTATTAAAACAACATTACACAATGAATGCTATTACAACATCATTACACAACAAAAACTATTGAAACATCATTACGCAATGAACACTCTTATGCTTAATATTCTAAACCTAACTACAACAAGACGCTACAAACAACATCACACCAATAATGCGACGAAGTGAAAGACGGAGACAAATTGAGAAATTCGAAAAATATCAATCCATATACCAAAATAGAAGTCATACTTCACAAAAAAAAATGCTATTACAAACAAAGAAAAAAAAAGAAGCATATTAGTAAACGGTTCACAAGTCGGAAAACAAAAACAACAAAGAAATAAACAATACACCCAGAATAATTAAGAAAGCCCAAACCAGTTATACTTTCTAAATACATCCACTAACTGGAACGAAAGAAACTATATGCCATAAACGCTCTTAAAAAATTAAACAAAAAAGCATTAGTAATAGCCACTAACCGGAAAACAAAAACAACGAAAAAATGAAATAATACATCTGGATCCAAGAAGGCTAAAACCGCTCCAATCTAAACTAATTCAACCTAAAAAACTATCCTAACTCTAACCGCTAACTAAAATAACCTACACTAACCCTAACTCTAACTAAAATAACACACCCTATCCTAACTGCTAACTAAAACAACCATTCTAACCCTAAATCTAACTCAACTCCAACTATCCTAATTCTAAATACCAACCTAACACTAAATAATCAATACCACCCAGTAAATACGCATTGTAACCACACAGACCAACGGTAAAATGACACCAATGCAGCACAGCGAAATTATACTATATTAAACGTATACTAATATTTAAGCGACGACACCATAAGCCCTATATATACGTCAATGAAATCACGCCAGGCAACAAAGCACAAATCACAACAACACAAGGCAACGATACCGTAAGTATGGTGCAACTGGCGAAATTATGGCATAAAGCTGCAAAAAAATCTACACAAAACAAGTGGCAAAGCAAAGCAACATAAAGTAAACGGCAAGGCAACAAAGCAAAAACAGCAAAACGAAAAAAGCAAAGCAAATGCAAAAATCACAACAACTACACCTAAATGACAGATCACAGCGACGACACCAAGACAAGCGACGACACCAAAGCGACAACACCAAGCAACGACAACAGTGACGACACCACAAGATGCGACAAACTATTTGGAACAAACTACAGTATATGAAAAACGTTAGACAAAAAAACAGTGATTATCAATGATCACTTATACCCTGTGATAAGGGTGCACAAAATAAAGAAATAAATATTTATCTGATCTACATTGTGTAACTATGTGTACGTACACATAATATAAATTAAGAAATTTTCTTTTTAATTTTATTTTTTATTAATTTTATTTTTATTATTATTACAAAATTAAATTTCAAGTTTTGTTAGTTCTGTTTATTTATTTCTAATTAATTTTTATTTACTTATATTTGAATTATATATAAATAATTAATACTTTAGCTAGCCTACATTAATGGATTCTATCTATAAAATAAACAAGCATAATTAAAAGCTTTTTATATTATATATTTGTAACAATCACAGGTGTTAAAAAAGTGGAGTTTATTTTTTTGTATGCTTTTAACTATTGTAAAAGCATTGCAATTAATCAAAGATTAAATATTGCTATTGGGCCTCTGTTATATTAAAACAATACCAAGGCTAACAGTATATAGCAAGCTTTTTCTAGTATTGTTGCAGGTGAACAAAGTTGTAAAGTTTTATTTTGTATTATTTATGTATTGTGTATATAGATTTTAAAGATTTATGAAAATAAAATACAAAAAGTCATGCCTGTAGCTATAAATAAAATATAAAAGTAGAATATAATATAACAACTTGTTTAGGAGGTCATTAAAGACAATTAAATTTTGCTATTCAAAACTATATTCAATGTAACTATTTAAAAAATACTTATTAGTAGACCTTTTAAGCACAAAAGAATCTGAAATATATATAGATAGATTAGGATTATTATAAAATTACTAAAAATAGAAGATCTATAGAAAAACTTCAAAAATAAGCAAAAATTAGTATAAATAGAAAGACTTGCATAAAACCCCAAAACAAACAAACTAATACCTGATTTATCAATATATATTTCAGGGTCCTAACATAAAAACATACTTTATTATTACTTTAAATTACATCTACTAGGACTCTGGGTCGGATAGCGCAGTGGTTAGTGCTCTGGGGTCGCATTCGCAAGGTCACCGGTTCGAGTCTAGTGGATGACAAAAAACTGTGTTGGGACCACGAATGGCCAGGATCTATATTGAGGATTCACACTTCTTCTCCATCTACGGATATGGTACTATAGTGATAAGAGCTGCATGATATAGCCACAAAAATCATGCGTGTCCAGAAAAGGAAAGAAAATCTGACAAAAAATATCGTAAATATAAGGAATATTCACTATAAAAGGAAAATCGAGAATTAGATAAAGAGTACCTGACGATACTGCACCGACCGAATATGGAAAGTGTTCTCAGGGTGTATAAAAAACGACTGACCTATATAGCACACCGGCAGACATTGACGACCTTAAAGCTACTTAAGATCCGCGAGATACGGGGCACCAGGCGTGGTGGACTTGCTAGATTACACCAAGATAAACAGATGATAGGAGGGATGTATAGGTTAATTAGGATAGAAACCCCTAATGTAATGTAACGTAAGACCTTTAAAATTTGAATAAAGAGCGCCACCCACGCCCCTAGCAATAGATCTAGGGTTTTTTTAAAAAAAAAAATTACATCTAGCAATATATTGAAGTCTTTTATAGTGAGCTAAAAAGAACAATATCTTATTTGTATAGGTTAATTTTGGTATATCTTATAAGTTATTGCTCTTGGTCTTAAAAAAAAATTGATACTAAAAGCACTGCTTTTGATTTTTGTACAAAAAAAAATTGGTTTATGAAATTGACAACAAAATCATTAAAGAAATCTGCAAGTTCCTCTACTTTATACAATTACTGCTTGTAAAAAAAGCTTGTATAGTAGTTGATAGATTGGCAAAAAATAAAAATATACTAGAGCTTACTTCATTAAATTGTTGCTGTATATTTTATACAAAATATTTGCTATTATACAAACATATATTTTATAAGTATTTCTATAGTTGTAAATTGATAAAGCTCTTTTCAATGATTTTTTATACCAAATTTTTCAAAAATACTAATCTACAAAAAACTCTATAGTTAATATATTTATACACAACAAAACTTCACCAAGTTGCTATAAGATACAAAGTCAATATACTGAATAAAATAAAGATAAAAAAGATATACAACCTTTTAAGTAAGGCATCTTGGTGGGCTTTAGTTCTATCGAGTAAAAATATAGTAGAGAAACTCTAGAACTTTGTCAAGTTCTATGAATATAAAAATAGAAGCAGAAGCTTGGTTAAATATGTTATTCTATATAGTATAACTTCTACAAACTCTTTTTGGTTTGGTACTGGTTTTTTGTGCCTCTTTGGTCTTTTGAAATTTCAACAAAAGTAGGCATTTTAGTTTACTTTCTTTAAAAGATCAGTAGTGTTTACTTTTTTCAAATTGGAAATATGCTTTTTGAATTGGAATTAACATTATGAGTAAGGTCCGTTACTATATATAAGATAAACAAAATATATGTCAGAAATCAGAAAGGATGTTATAACTAGGCTAATGCGTAGCATTATATGTTCGGAGCTCATCATATGATGTTTATCATATTACACAAATGCGTTAATATGCATATGTTGGTAACATTAAAAGCACAAATATAGACACGCGTGGGGACAGACAAAAAATTTCCAAATTCCATTTCTGATAAGATTTACATCATATATATGCAAGTATATCAAAAAAGTAAAAATTGTCAAGATTTTTACAATTGAAGCACATCAGGAAGGTAATTTTTGTATCACTTCACATAGAAACTTAGGGTCCGTCGCTACGCTCCGGCAAATAAAATTTCTTACTGGAACATCCTTTTAGATATATAGATTTCTTTTCTTTCTTTTTTTTAATATATATATAGTAATTTGTTTAAAGTCTTTCCTTATAAATACTATATAATTTTTATAGTTTTGCACAAGCATTAATAGTGCTATTATATTTTTTTTCTATTTTACTTTTTCCTTTATATTTTTTCTCTTTACTTGTTATAGTTTTTCTTTTAGTAGATCTTATCTACTAAAGAAATTAGAAGAAGAAAGCTTAAAAAGAAGGCAATCTTGATATGATAAGCATTTGCTAGCTAGTAATAGAAGGAACCAAATTCTTAGTAAGTTAAAAATCTGAATTAAGATAAATAATTTGCCAAGCAGGTTATACCTGAATATAAATCAGATAAGTTTTCTTTTTCTTTTTTTTTTTTTAATATTAGGGGTGTAGCTTCTGCCCCAAACTTTATTAATACTTAAGTATATTGATATTTGGTTGTGCTTTTTATACATACATATTATATACAAGTATTGAGACTAGAACTTCAGGCTATAAACCTTTTATCCACAGCTAAAACCCATTAGAGCCTTCTATATTCCCATTTATATAGTTGACCTGGATTTGTACGTCCCTTTTCAACCAACAATCAACATCCTTATGTCCGTTACTTTACCCACATTTTCTAATTCATCATTTCCAATTTGGTGTGTGTTGCCAGGTAGGCACTTTATGCTTCCAAGTTGATGTGCCTAAAATCTGGTTACCCAGAAAATCTCTTACTAGTGTACTTCTCGGGGGTTCATATCTTAAGCTATGTAGCTGCCTCTACAACATTAGGTAAGTATCTCAAGCCTGCATGCTGTCACAACTAGAGCTGCAAACATTTAGAAGGTCCATGGTAGTACGTCACTCTTCATGTCATATAAATTTTATATATAATCATATTAAACGTCACAACACATACGTCACATCAAATGTCATAGTAAATGTTCATTGATATTCTAATGTCTGCAGCTCTAGTCACAACTAGCCAGTTTTCTGCAACTTGAGGACCCAGGATTTAACGTTCTAAATTTGGGGATCCGTTAAATCCAGGTACTATCATGTGACTGACAGCCAATCAAATTGTAAATTTTGATCGTCACAGATCAGCCCGACGAGACAAAAACAAAGAAAAAAAGTGAAAAATACCAAAAATAAAAGAAACGAGTGCCTAAACCTGTCTCAGAGCATTAATAAAAAATGTCAGGAAGGCAATTTTACCTATAAGATACTCCTAACCCTAACTCCTAACTAACTCTTACCCTAATTTTAATTAAATAATAAAAAATATATAAAGGTACCTGGCTTTAACGGTCCCCTAAATTTGGAAATGTGCAAACAACTGTATTTCCCGCTATGGTAGCAAGGTATCTGGACATGTTTCACAAATGCTTTCAGTGCCAAATATAGTTGAATGGCATCATAAAGCTAGGTAGAACCTGATCACCACTGCATGCACTTATACTAGTGTATACCTGTATTGGTAGTCCCAAATCCTCTTAACGTTCGAAGACTCCCATATGGGTACGCCCAAAGCTCTGTTAAGTCTTGACACGTACATGCAGTGTTGTTACTTGGATGTTTTTTAGACATTTTGAACATTTTTTCAAATTAAATTACTTAAAATTTTATTAAGATAATTTATTTTAATTTTTTCACCAATGAGTTTAGCACCTAAAAAAATATATAATTATATATTTTTTAAATTACTTTATTGATTAGTTAAACATGGGACATAGGCTTGGATGATTTTGGACAATCTTGGACGTTGACAAAAAACATAGTATGGACACATCCAAGTGACAACACTGCGTACATGCCTCCATGTTTCCGCTTCTTATTGGCTAATTAGTTCTGTCTGCCCTTGTGAAGTTCACTAAACCCCAGTACCCGGTTAGTTACTCTTTGGCCCAGTCATTCCAGACTACCAATCCAGTTGCCCGAAAGGATCAGTCTGCTAAGGTTTCCCTTTCCTTGGTTCATGCTTCTATAATACATGACTTTTTCCTTCGGTGCGACTCCGGCGGCCAGGTTGGTGGGCCCCTTTGCTATAAGGGCTTTTGTCTATTCAGATTTCCTGGTCAGTCACCACTAAGATCCTTTTCTCAGGTATCATCAAAAGTTTAGCTACCTCTCCACTCGGGGCTTGCCAAATGGGTTTCAATTGTTTCGGTCTCTTTGATTTGTCTATGTAACTTACACAACTATGCCAAAGCTCCCATTCAAGATGGTGGTATCAAGATTACAGGTGATATACCCGACCGATCGATGAACAAATGTTACCGTAACATAGGCCTATTTTTCAATTCATCTTCAGTGAGATTTGAACTCTAGACCTGCCGCTTGAGGTGTAACAACCAGACAGCTTCTCTATGTCACTACACCCAACAGATGAGTTTTCTGTTAAATAAAGTTTACAAATACAGAAAGCAAAATTGCTTAATTAATAAAAAAAATAAACATTTCTATAGTGTCTGCTGACTATTAACTATCAAAGTCTGAAAAATGTTTCAAGATATGTTTAAAAAAAGCAGGTTTAAAGTATATAAATATTATGAATTAGTAACTATAGAGGTTTTAAAGTAAAGTAAAACAAAAAATAGTAACTTGCTATAAATAAACTTATTGAAAATTATATAAAAAATACAGTTGCCTCTCTCTAACCCAGCCCTCTATATACCGGACTCTTGATAATCCAAACTAAAACTTCCAGAACAAATATTTTTATATACATTTCCTTTGGATATACCGAATTAACATAATAAATTTTCTATTACAGATACGAACTCAAGTTAATTAGTACATATGATCTTTTATTTTATTAAATTTATTTATATTATGAATAAAATTTATTTTATATAATTAATTAAACTAGTATTCTGACCCGGATTAGATAATAGTGATCTGACAGGTCAAATATTTAACCTGGGTCATGATCCAAATCAGATAATAGTAATATGACAGGTCAGATATTCAAACCGAGTTATAAACTGGATCAGATATTCAACCTGAGCTATGACCTGGGTTATAATTTGGATCAGATATTCAACCGGGCTATGACCGGGTTAGATAATAGTAACCCGGAGGGTAAATAAATACAAAAATTGGAAAAATGCAAAAATTGGATAAAAATTAATCAAAATAGTTTTTTTTTTTTTTTTTTTTTTTTTTTTTTNCTTTGTGGAATATATATTTGTGATCTATACCAGATGATATATCAAATAGGCTTAAGAAATTTTCATCCCTGTTTTTTTTTTTTTTTACTAATAACTCTTTATATACCGAATTTTTACTAGAGTTCGGTTTAGAAAGAGAAATTTTATATTACGAACTTTCTCTAAACCGAACAAAATCTATTGGAACAGCCTGTTCGGATAAGAGAGAGGCAACTGTATTAGAATGTTAAAGAAAGAGTTGGTACTAAAAAGGTAAAGGCTTTTATTACTAGACTAAAGGGTTTTTTGAATCCAATTTTTGATATAAACTAAAAAAAAAGTTTAAGATATTCAATACTTTAGTTTTTTTTTATTAAAATAGTAGAATTGGAATCAAAAGAATAAAATAAAACATTTATTATTTGCATATTTATTATCAAAAACCTGAGATTAAAGCTACAGACATTAGAATATTAATCAACTTATAGCATGATATATATAATATTACTACAAGTAAAATAAGAGTAATATACTACCTTTGATTTTCTAAATGTCTACAGCACTATCTGGATTTAAATAGTTTTTTTTTTTTATTCTTCGATTCACCTCACCATACTCTATTTACTCAAACAATAGCATACCAAGCCCAATACCCAAGTTCTCATCATGAACTTCCACCTTTATTTTGACTTTCGCATAACATCATCTTTACTGGAATGACTCTGTTAGGAGCAGAGATGGCATGTTACAATATTGGATATTTGGACAATTTGAACATTTGGACATTTGGACAATGTCCAATTGTCCAAATAATTTGTTTGAACATAGTAACTTTTTTTATTGGACATAAAAAAAATTAATTTAATCATGGTCTAAATTAAACTTAATTAGGCCAATATTTATCAATACAAAATATTTCTAATTTGTAGTATATTTAAAAAGTACTAATAATAATAATTATTATTATTATAATAAATATATACATATGTATATATATATCACACTACTAAACCAACTTAAATTCTATTTTACTTGCAATATATATTTTAAAAATATATATTTGGTATTGCTCTAATGAAATATGATTAATCAAACAGAATATTAGAAACTTTAAAATAATTGTATTTCAAAAAGAATAATAACAACAGTTAATTTTATTTTTAAGACATTTTATAAAGAAAATACACCAAATAAAATAAATTAGCCAAGGTCAACACTTTGAATTAGAAACATTTATTAATAAATTATTATTGTAAATTAAAGAGTAAAAAAAGTTTATAAGAAATAAAAATAAAATTAATAAATAGCATTATTGTAGTTGGTGTTTTTTTTGAAAATGAGCTCACTTTTTTGGATAATTTTGAACACAAAAAATCTGAAAATAGCTATATAATTAATTTTTGTCAATCACAAATATTGATACTTAGTAAAGTTTAAATTTGTTAGCACTTAAGTGAGCTTGTATAAAAGACTAAAATACATATATACTAAAAGTTTCATCATAATTGGAATACCTTTTATTATTTGATTTTTAATTTGTAAATTCAACAAATATATTTTTATTAAATGTAAAAATTAAAAGCCAATTAATAAAAAGTTCATCAAATTTGTTAAAAATTTTAAAGTATATGTATTTTGATCACCTGAAAAAGTTTACTTAAGTGACTAAATTCAATTTGTACAGTAAACTTTGAACTTTACTATATAGCAACTATTATTGATTGTAAGGTAGCTTATTTTGGGTCAAAGACATTTTGAGTTTGTTGACCAAAAAAGAGATGGTAGCTTATTTTTAGAGGTGAAAATATATATAGTAAAGCTTTTGTTATCATATTATTAAAATTGTCTAATAAAATTATTGGACAATTGGACATATGTCCAATTGATTATTTGGACATTATGTCCAATAAATCTTACAATTTATTTGAACATTGTCCAATGCCTGAAGGTCCAAAAAATTATTTGGACATTTGGACTATATCCAAATGTCCAAATGTCCAATTGTCCAATGCCAACCCTGGTTAGAAGCCCTTTTTAAAAGTTAACATTTTCTGAGAACCTAAGACCCCAAGAATGGCATATCTGTATTTGGTCTCGAAAGACGACAAGGGAATTTCACCCAATAGCTGACTTTTTGATAGGATAGCATCTTGTTCCACACAGGTATTTACTATACATGAGGACGAAATTATTTCGGGTTCTAAAACCTAGAGATGGGCACCATGTGCATGACTGCATGCACACATACAATTAATTCTGGCTAGCATTAAGAAATTAAATCATAACTTTGGTCAAAACATGCATGCATGCATGCAAAAAATGCATGCGCATGTGCATACTAAAATAAAAATTTTGTATTTTGCCCATCTCTACTAAAACCCGAAATTAAAATTTGAAGACGAAATTGTTTTTGACCTATTTTACTTGAAAGACGAAATTATTTGATACTTTTTTTGAATAGACGAAATTATAAAGAATATATCTATATAAATTTTATTTGCTCTTCTTTATAAAAAATTTTAATTTTTTCTAATGAAGACGAAATAGGCTTTTTTCAAAAATCAATTTTGGTGGCATCACTAGTATCTACCTACACTTTAGTAATAGTGCATTTACCGAAGCCAACACTTGTAGTCTTAGAGAAGTTATCATGTTTGTTAAGTCTATCAATTAACATCACGAGTTCCTAATTTTGCGGTATAGAACCCTTTTAATTCTGCAGTTTTCTAATTTATATGATCCTCTCTTGAACCTCTGAGTTATTTACTTCTGCTCTTGTAAGGTTTACTCTAATCCTAGTACTCACTATCACCTTCCTACCGGTTCTTTCCTGATATATCCCAAACTTTCAATCCAGTTAGCCCAGAAGGATCGATTTATCTAGCATTAGGTGCCTTATAGTTTTTCCCTCTAGTACCTACTTCTGAAACATAGGTTTTTTTTCTCCGGTACAACTCTAGTGGCCAGGTTGGTAAACTCTCTTCTCCAAAGATCTTATCGTTCAGTTCTCTGGCTCCAATTTTTTGATATTCTAGTTCTGGTAGCACTATCAAAGATCTTTGCTATCTCGTTACTCAGGACTTGCACTGGACTTGCCAAATGGGTCCTTGTTTCTTTGGTTCCTTGAATTTGTCTGTATAATAATATACAACTATGCCCGAAAGCTCCCATTCAAGATGGTGTACCAAGGCTACAGATAATATACCCAACTGATCAATGAAAAGCTATTACTAGAACACAAATCTATTTTTCAAAGCATCGCTAGTAAGATTTAACCGCACCAGGGGTCTAGACACTTTTGTAGTAACATGACATGGTGCATGAGAATTAACCAATTGGAGAAGTAAATTTTGATTGTTCTGGATCAGTCCGACATCAAAACAAAACATATGTACAAGAAAAAAAAAAAGAGAAAAGAGCGAAATACTCGAAAACTAGTATTTAAATCAGTCTTAAAAACTATATAAAAATGTTCAGAACGTGATTTTACATATATATAGTGATCTTCTAAGGCTATATGGGGTGCGGACAATAGAAACAGCTCATTTTTACATTTTTTTGAAATATGAGTTTTTATTAAATTCATATAAATTTTGACATGATTAACATTTTCAATTATAAATGAAAGTCGGTTTGTATAATAAAAATTTAAGTTAATATAAAAGAAAAATTATACAAGGCTTCGTAGAGCTAACACATCACAAGATTATCTGATAGTCACTTGCTACCTTTAACCAATCAAAATCGTAAAATTTGATTAATTCCGGATCAGTCTGAAAATCAAAACAAATAATTAAACTCAATTATTTCAAAATAAGATATATGTAAAAATTGGATGTTTCTATTGTCTGCACCCCATATACACAAACTCTAACTCTAACCTTAACAATAAAGCCAAAAAGTTAATCCAAAGACGCCAGACTACGCGATGGTTATGTTACTACAAAAGTGTCTAGACTCCTGGTAGGGCCTGTCACACGTAATAGTCACATTACTGCAAAAGTGTCTAGACTCTTAGTGGGGCAGTGGGATTTGAACCTAGACCTGCTATATAGAAGTGACAACTTACCAACTTCCCTAAATTACTATACACTTGGATATAAATAGTTTTAATAGAGTGTATAATCGATTATTATTAACCAATATAACAGAACTAGAGTTTGAAGCATGAAGGCTAAAAGCATGCCAAAAGGTCGATAGCATGCCCTGGTCATATGATATAAAGATCAAATATGATTGGCTAAAGATCAGTATAATAATTACTTTTATAATTATACTACGACAGAGTAAAACCAGGACCCCAGACATCTCTAATATAGGTCATAAATAGTGATGCCACCAAAATTAATTTTTGAAAAGGCCTATTTCGTCTTTATTAGAGTAAAACCAGGACCCAGACATCTCTAATATAGGTCATAAATAGTGATGCCACCAAAATTTATTTTTTTAAAAGGCCTATTTCGTCTTTATTAGAGAAAATTAAAATTTTTTATAAGGAAGAGCAAATAAAATTTATATAGATATGTTCCTTATAATTTCATCTATTCAAAAAAAGTATCAAATAATTTCATTTTTTAAGTAAAATAGGTCAAAAACAATTTCGTCTTCAAATTTTAATTTCGGGTTTTAGAACCCGAAATAATTTCGTCCTCATGTATAGTTATAAATGATCTGCATGAATTTGGAGGTTTTTGCTACCCCTAAAATCAAATAAATTTGCTGAAAATTCAATTATTACATGAAAATTTCTTAAATTACACCTGGTGACGTAAACACGTTAATAGTAATAAAAGTATCATAGCGGTGACACAATTCTATATAGAAAAATTCACCTGGTGTATATACACATGGTGATGTAAACACGTTATTAGTAATAAAGGTGTCACAGTGACACAATTAAATGATCAACTCTTTCTCGTTATAAAGATGAATATTATTATTAAATTCGATAAGAATCAACTGCTTAGGTAATAACTAATGTTCGTTTCTCTGAAATGCTATATTAATATCGTATGAACACACAAACCAAAACTAGTTATCGATATTGTATGAACACACAAGACAAAACTAGTCATCGCGATACATTACGTCTTTTTCAATTTCAATATGGAATGGTTCAATATATACGATAGTTCTTTTTTGTCACAGGTATATGTTAGTTTTTTTTTTTCTTGTTAACTATTGTAACTTCAATAAACTTTTTGTTTGTTATTGTTATTGTTATGTCAAACAACTTTAAAATTATCTGAAGGACGATTTTGGCAATGATCATCTTTTCGCTACCACTAGTTCTTACAACACTTTTGACCTATCTACTGATGCCGATCAATATAATACCTTTAACGTTTCTACTGACTCTGGTCCTTACAACACTTCTAATCTTTCTATTGATGCTGGTACTTACAATGATCTTACTAATGACACTGGTCCTTCGTACAATCCTTTATTGGACGATGACAACCTGGAAGATGATTTTGGTAATGATTTTCTTTCCATCTTTCCATTGATGATGTTGCTGCAAGGGATAATTTTAGAAATGATTATATATCTAGTAAGGTTAGTCTTGATAGTGATACAGATTCTGAAGATTACGAAAATTCTCAGGATCAAACCAATATATTAGAATTAAGAGTTGGGCTTACCTTTACGACTTGGAAAGAATTCAAAGCTTGGATAGATAATTTTGCTAAAAAAAAAGGGTTCAGCTATAGAATCAGATCTAGTCGATCGGTGGGAGAAATATTACGTCGAACTACTTACGAATGTTCAAGATCAGGTGTACACAATCCTCAAGTAACCTCCGATCCAACAAAGCGAAGAAATACACCTTCATAGCAAAGTGAATGTCCTTGGCGACTTAATGTTACTTGTCCTAAAACGAAGAATATTTTAACAATTAATTCATGTGATAATCGTCATAACCATGAACTCACCCCAAATATCCATGAAATAGCACCACGTTTTAGGAGATTAACACCAGAAATGTTATCAGACATAGAAAAATATGTAATACAAGGTTGGATGGATTCGGGTCTATTTACCTGTTACTAAAACATGATTATCCTGGTTGTTCAATTTATAAAAAAGATCTTTATAATGCGGTGTACCAATTTAGAGCTAAAAATAATCCTGGTGATTCGGATGCATCCCAGATGCTTCAGAAATTATTAAATTTTAAAGAATCGGATCCTTTATGGGTGGTTAAACCATATTTAGAACCTTCATCTCGAAGATTGAGTAGATTGCTATGGATGTCGCTGCTACAACGGTCATTATATGAAAATTTTCATGACGTTGTTATCTTAGATACAACCTCAAATACCAATCGTTTTAAAATGATGCTATGTGTCATTATTATAATTGATAACCACTTTAAGTCTAGAATCGTTGAATCTGCTATTATAGATGACGAAACGCTTGATACTTTTCGATGGGTTTTTAGTACAATATTGGAAGAAACAAATGTTACACCTAAAGTCATATTCACTAATTCTGACCCATCTATAATTAGCACAATTAAAGAAATCTATCCTGATACAAGCCACTTGTTATGTATTTTCCATATCGATCTTAATCTTCGTAAGAAACTTACGAGTAAGTTGGGTTCTAATTTTAGAGAATTTAGACAAAAATTTTATTTATGTCGAAATTCTTTATGTGATGAACTATTTGAAGCCCGATGACTTCATTTGGTTGAGCAATATCCTATTTCATCTAAATATTTGTCAGAAACACTTTATCCTAATAAAGAATCATAGAGAGTACCTTGGATCCGTAGTCAATTTACAGCTGGTGTTCAAAGCACCCAAAGAGTAGAGTCAATTAATAAGCAAATACACGATAAAGTTGATCGAGCTACCTCTTTGTGTGATCTTTTAAATAGCATTAATGACTATGTTAAGAGTGGTGAAATTTTTGAAAGATTTGAGGTCGAACGAAATGCTTTACCGACAGTTGGACTACCAATGTTAAATAATATGTTTTTCAAACAAGTTGATGATATATTTAAGCAATTTCTGACTCCTATTATGTTGGGAAAGCAACAAATACAGATGAACCAGTCAGTATGTTATGATATTAGTCGTATCAAAGAATGGCAGCAATTAATAGAGAGAGGTTTTTTTTTTAAAAAAAGAGCTTAAATTATAGTAGTTCTGTATTAACATAATATGTGTTATTTGTAGATGGATAACAATAATGAAGAAGTCAATACTGGACTTCGAGAGTGTGAACAAAACATCCGACAAGTTCTTTTCAAATCATTAGTTAGAAATATCACTCAAGAATTAGTATTGGAAGTGTGGAATGTTCGAGCTACTGGAGCAACAGGCATTGGTCACTATATGTTATTGATAAACGACGGTACACACTTGTGTAGCTGCCTTTTATTATTAAATAAAGGTTTAATATGTAGGCATTTTTTTCGTGTTGCAACATATTCTCAAGTGGCTACATTCCACATTACACTTATTCCATCACGTTGGTACTTGGAACCTAACAACATAAGTCAAGAAATGCTTTTACAGCAAATGCCGGCTATTAAAGTGTGTACTGCAGTCAGGTCGGAAGAAGAATTATCTACATTTTAACATTCAAATATTATATTTGAGTATTTGTTTTCTATTCGTTCTGCATCACATAATTCTCATTCAACAAGGCATAATAACAAAACTATATATGCGGAATTAATGGGACTATCAAAGAAAGCTATTGATTCGGCTATTAATACTAATACGACATGTGAATTATTGGATAGTCTCAAGTCATTTCTTTATGATGCGAAGAATAAAATTGATGAGAATCAACCAGTAAATAACAATTATGATGTAGAAAACCCTACTATCACTAAGCATAGGGGCCGACCACCAAAAAGATTGAAGTCCAATGTTGAATATGCAGTCTCTAAAGGTAAACAGGTACTAAAGACCAATAATGAAATTTTAAATATAAAAGAGAATAGTAATAAAATGAAAGGTCGTAAGTGTGAAAACTGCAAGAAATACGGTCACTATTCTAAAACTTGCCAGGCATCAATTTAGTACTTTAGTATGTTTTATTTCAATGGTTGAACTGTTGATCCTTATTTGATGTAATAAGATATATAAGCAAAGCAATTAATTGATTACTTTATGTATCTCAAACGAGTCATGTTTTTATTAATGCCCTTTAAGGTCATTTGATATTGTACTTATTTTAAAGTTAAAGCATTCTAAGGATGATTATTTCTTGAATTTTTTTTCAATAAGTTTATAACTTGTGAAGAAAATGCATAAAAGCATAATGATTCGTTAAGTTTTTTATTTTTTTTTTTAATGCTTTAGTTCATCAAATACTAACTAATTCATTATAATTATATATACACTGATACTTGACCACAGCATTAATCCGATTACTTAAGAATCTGCTATATATTATATACTGTATATCGATCGAGCCCCTAGATAAACAGTACGTATATACATACGTACGTACCTAAAGTAAGCATTTTTTATTACTGTATTAATACGTCGGTTATCAATAGTCTTACCTTCTTTATCTTTATTAGACTATTGTGTATTTGGTGTTCTGCACAGTTTGCATGTCTGTTCAGCCATATATATGGCAATATAGCCATTTATGTACATACGTATATATAACCTGTCATCGCATATCGATACCCCGTTTTATTTTTTATTTAATACAATAGCATATGTATGCGTTTTAATATACGTATTGTAAAGCAATGCACTAATAAAATTATATGTGACGCATGTGATAATGTCACCTGTAGAGCGATAAAGTTTAGTTTTTGTTAGTTTAGGGTTAGGATGAGCACCTAGGTTAGGGTTAGGGTTTGTGGTATATAGTAAAATCGCTCAAGGAAAACTTTTTGTTAGAGCATAGAAGTGGTTTCCTATGCAGATTTTGAGTAATAACCATTTATTGTTGGTTTTTTGATAAAATGAACGTTTGTTTTGAATTTTCTGATCGTGTTACATTATACAAGATCCTGAAATCTGATTGGTTCAGTGATACGTAAGCCGTTGTCACTTATGTGCCAAATAACTTTACTCTAAAATTAATATATTTGATTGGCTAATTAGTAATTGTTATAAAATAACAATATATGTATTATTTATTATATAATTTATATTATTACATGACAGGTGTATTTACACCTGGTGTACAAATAGAAATCGTCTTATTACATATAAATTTTTAGTAATTTGCTAAAAACTAAATTATCACATCTATTTTTATAAATCAAAAAATATATTTTTATGTGCTGAACAAGTTTTCTTATGGCACAATATTAGAATCAATTAGTAAAATTTGTAGAATTATAATATTTTTTAGTATTTTTATTAATAAAAATACTAAAAAATATTATAATTCTTCAAATTTTACTAATTGATTCTAATATTGTGCCATAAGAAAACTTGTTCAGCACATAAAAATACATTATTTTGGCATATTTAATTTTATATTTCTTGAAAATTTAAGAAAAGATACTTAATTTTGGATTTTTTGATCAAAAAATCCAAAATTAAGCATCTTCTCTTAAATTTTCAAGAAACATATGGCGGATCTGCAGCTCACCCCAAAATTTTTGATGCACCTAAATTTGACTTATATTGGTGGATCTGCAGATCAAATTAGTGCGTCAGTAATTTGACACCCAGATTGACCAATTAAATTTTTTTATCATATTACCCAGGCCAGAAATTAATTACTCGGGTTAACAGATCATATAAAAAAGATTTTAGCGAATCTTCTCAATACTTTTCGAAAGTTTAAAGACTGAGGTTATAGAATTTATAATTTTATGTTGTGCTTGTTATATTAATATATAACAAATACTTTAAACCGGAACTTTTTAGATTTTGCATCAAAAAATTCTCAACCTTGCTCATAATTTGAGTTCTACGCCAAAAATACTAGATCACCGGGAAAGGAAAACCTGTTAATCATTTCACTCGCACTCTTAATTTTTATAGGGATAGATATAATGAGTGAAATGGTTTACAGGTTTCCCTTCCCGTTACTCATAACTAGCTAATTATTGGTAAGTGATGACTAAATAAGTGTACATGTTTAGATTTGACACAAATTTAAAGTTTATTAATCTATATAAATAGGAAACAAATTAAATTTGGGTTAAATAATTTTGGTATTGATCGATAGAAATCATGAACTATTATCGATTCTATACAATGAATTCAAGGAATTGGCAAAGGTGGATTTTTGACAGTATATAGTGCAGAGTGGTCCCGAAGCGATTTCGTAAAATTAAAAGTTGCCTACATAAAGGTAATTTATTATTATTTAAATTATTCAAATATTGTATGTAGCCAATTTATTTGTTTAGTTCAAAGCATATGTGACTAATTTATTTGATTAGTTTAAAGCGTATAGTAAAATCGGATATGAAAATTCTTCATTTATAAAATGATATGGAATAACACAACAACCGGACTCGAAAGAAAAATATCATTCACGAATTTAACCATGTTATTCATGACCCATTTGAGCCAATTTTTGATCTATAACCCATCAAGAAGCTAACCCGTATGTGTTAACCAGACCCAGATAAGAGCTCTAGTATCTCTAAATTGGGTAATTTCTTAAACTATCTTTAATTCTTACAAGCTAGTTGAAAGAATGGACACAAAAGCGTTTTATTTACTATCAAAAAAAATTAGCAATAGAGTAGAACACATGTTGTTGAATATTGTTGTCAAAACAGAATGTGTTGAAATTGACAAACGTAAGGTATTCTATTTTTATCAAAAATCAGTAGAGATAGAATGCTGACTTGAAGTATTACATGTATTATCAAAACGGAATTAGAGCTGAAAGGGTAAACATAAGGCATTTCATATATTATCAAACAAGTCGAGTGAAATAAGTGTTTATTTCTTTATATTTCAATCTTTTGTCTTGAAAATTTTTTTTATTATTTCAGCTAACTATCCTATATACCCATACTACAGTATCCATGTCGTCCATTTATCATTTATCAAAATAGAATTCGAACTAACAATGGAAATAGATTTGAAAAATCGAACATAAGGCATTCCATTTATCAAATAAGTTAGTTAAATTATCTCAATAGACAGCTAATTTTTTATTCAATTTATTTTCCTAATTCTGTTTGAAGTTTCGAAATCAAAATGAAAATCCGAAAATAAAATAAGTACCGATACCCTTTTTTCTGATATATAATACTATCGTATAGATTTTAAAAAATACAAATTATTAAATTATTTTCAAATTATTAAAAAACTATATTAAAAAATATCAAATTTCGAAAGAAAATTCAAAATAAATAATATTTATACAAATCACTGATTTCGAAATACACACATTCAGACCTCTCTAAGTAAACTCTCTACGATCTCTAAAATGTATACTCTAACCGTTTTCTATTAATAATAATAAATATAAATAAATTAATAAATGTATTGAATAAATAATGTATTACAAATCTAAACAGATCTAAACAGATTATATATATATACATTTCGAATAATAAGTTTTTACTTACTATTTTTTTTATTACTGTATTATATATTTACATACTTATTACTATGTTTATTTAAATTCTACTACTTCCTAAAAGTGAGAAATGGGTTTTGAGTGGGAGAAATGGGTTGGCTTATGTTTTGTTGTTTTTTTTAGGTGGAGAATTAAATTTGACATCAAATTTTTTTAATTTTATCCAATCAGCATGTGATTTTTTGCAGATCCGTGAATATTTTGGTGGGTCTAATTCCGCAGATCAGTGCATATGATATAAAATTAAATATGCCAAAATAATGTATTTATATATGCTAAACAAGTTTTCTTATGGCACAATATTAAAATCAATTAGTAAAATTTGAAGAATTATAATATTTTTTAGTATTTTTATTAATAAAAATACTAAAAAATATTATCATTCTACAAATTTTTACTAATTGATTCTAACATTGTGCAATAAGAAAACTTGTTCAGCACATAAAAATATATCATTCTGGCATATTTACTTTTATATTTCTTGAAAATTTAAGAGAAAATGCTTAATTTTGAATTTTTTGATCAAAAAAATTCAAAATTAAGCATCTTAAATGTTTAAAAATCATAGTAGTACAAAAAAATGAGATAGCTTTATTTTTGGGTATAATTCTTGCAAAATACAGATAATTTGCTAAAAATAAAACATTACATATATAAAATTGCTGTAATTTGCCAAAATGCTTTATATAACCTTTTTTAAAATTAACCTCAATTTGCTAAAACTTAAATTTGGACCTCAGACCAAATTTTCTGCAATTTGCTAAAAAAAAAATATGACATATATCAGAAATGTCAGGGGTCCTGTAAAACCTGAGTTTTTTAGGTTACGTTATTGATATAGATTACTATTTAACTATTTTAAAATAGTGCCTAACCCTAATTAAGTACAAACCTGTATCAAAAATGTAACCTAAAAAACTCAGGTTTCATCCTCCTGTATTATATTTTTATTAATTATACAAATAAATTATTAGCAAAATCATTCCAATTACGTCTAATTCTAATTCTATAGTATTACATCCCAACAAATTATTAAATTCATAACTTATTATATAAAACTGCATATGGTATCCTGGGTATTTTACAAGAAAGTCAAGATTAAATAATATCCCTAGATATTGGGTGATAAGAGGATAATACAGCTAATTGTTACTGATCTGTATATATCTTGCTATTAGATATATCAAATACAATAAAAGGTTGTATTATTAATTGTGAAAATTGGCCATGAAATGCTCATTAAAAAAGTATTTGGCAATTCTATTTCGATATCATTTTGCAATTCTTGATATTCTACTAATGTTATATTATACAGGAATTTAAAAAATATATACAATTAAAACCCAATTGTTAAAAAAAAAAAGAAATCCTTAGATTAATTGGCTTTTAAAAATAAGATAGAAAATCAAAATAATCATCGCCTTTATGTCTCTTCAATAATTTGACATATCTATAAAGATTAAACAATTATAAAATAGTTAGTTTAATAAACAATAATAAGAATGATTAGGGCGCATTAATGTATTTATTAATAAAGCTAGAAATGGGCTAAAATTTGTATGATTTAAAATTATGACATGAATGTGCATTTTTGAACTATGCTAGTTTGGAAATATGTATATGAATGTTCACAATTCAGAATCATCATATATGAAACCCATCTCTAGATAAAATCACTAATCAAACAAAAAAATTAAATAAATTTTGTACATGTCTGTTTTTTTGCTAGTAAATTAAATCAAAAAAATGCAACCTCCTTTAGGCTTTACCCATACCCTTCCTAGCCAATACTGTCGATAAACTGGCTTTTGGCGTTCTGTAAATAAAAAAATGGGCAATAGATATACTGCCAAATATAAATATTGTGAAAATGAACTCAAAGGAAAACCTGAAAAGCTTTACTAGCATGTTTTTAAATACAATAACTAGCAAGTTAGTGATAGAACTAGCTGTCTTAAAAAAGCTAGTAAAAAATCAATTCATGTTCGCAAAAAAGCTAAATATAACCAAGAAATTGATACAGAAGAAGATGAAGATCAGAAAGAGTCATTAATAATATTCCCAAGCAAAAAAGTATTCATGTCCCATATTCAATTTGAAAAACTTTATACAAAGCTTTCGTATGGCATAATTTATATCAATATCCTGTTTAATTTTGTTCAAAATCCCTAGTTTTGAGATTACCTTCATGACTTATCTACTATTTATCTTCTACTTACTAACCTATTTCAGAAAATATGCTAGGAGAATATATCCTAACAGGACCCCAAAGAACTCTGATACAACTCTGATGTTTCTAAAAAAGAAAATTTTGTATAGAAATTCATCAAACGTTGCATTTTTATATAGTAAATTTTCAATTTTGCTCTATTTTATATATCTATTTGGCTAAAATACTACAAAATTATACAAACTCAGATCTGAGTTGTATCAGAGTTCTTCGGGGTCCTATCACAACAGAAACATTTTTTAGCTATTTTCAAAAAAAGTTATCTACTATGTCTATACTTACTGATGCTACAATTTGTCTAAATGGCTGAACAGATATATTCAAAAACTCCATTTATGGGTTCATAGTTCTTAATTACTAATCCAGATAAGATTGTCACTATTTGTATATTAGAATTTGGGAGAAATTACTATATTTTTTATTATATGCTGGAATAGAGGTAGTAGATGAATCCGGATTTATATTTATATCCAGATTAATCTAGTTTTTTAACAAATCCGGATTTAATTTTTTGAATGAACTATATCTGAATATAATACAATCCGAATATAATATATAACCGGATACAATATACAATCTGGATACCATATATAATCCGGATACAAGATATAATCCGGATATGATATATAATCCGGATATGTGTACTACCAAAAGAAAACATGCCATTGGGTTTTACTTATATTTTGTATCAGGCACAATCCCTAATAAATTGGATAAATTCTATTTGGTACAAAATATAACTGAAATTCTGATGAACAAATTACATCATTGCTATATTTAACCGTATATAGATTTATATCCAGATATAGGTTTATATCTGGATTTAGATTTGTATCTGGATTTAGATTTGTATCTGGATTTAGATTTATATCTGGATTAATCCAAATATATTTATATTCGGATTTAAATAAAATTAATCTGGATTCGTTTTTTTTAATTTTAGTTATATCTGGATTGAAAAAATCATCTTGGTTCTAACTCTATGCTGGAATCTGACAACCATGACTATGGAAGTAATTTTTTTATTAAGTTAATAGCACAAGTTAATTAATTGAAAGTTGTAGAGCTCACTGAGATGCATCTAATGGTGGTTAGTTTATTCAAATTGGCCTAGTATTTGCTGAAATATCACTAAAAAAACGATTGGCCAACTATAAAAAATTTCTAGCTTGTTTACATAAAATTTTATATAGTCAGCCAATCGTTTTTTAGTAATATCTCAATATACACTAGGCCAATTTGAATGATCTAACTATCATTAGATGCGTCTCAGTAAGCTCTACAATTCAATTAATTGACTTGTACTGTTAACTTAATAAAAAAATTAATTGACTTGTACTGTTAACTTAATAAAAAAATTAATTGACTTGTACTGTTAACTTAATAAAAAAATTAATTGTCTTGTACTGTTAACTTAATAAAAAAATTACTTCCATAGTCACGATTGTCAGATTTCAGCATATAATAAAAAGTTTATATTGTACTTATTCTCAAAATTTACTATTGTCCCAATATGGGGGACGTCTAAAGCGGAGTCAACTCATATTTAATAATTTTCTCGATTAACTTTAGGGTTAGGGTCATCCTATGTTAGTGTTAGGTTATGTTTTAGGCAGCTATATACAGGCAAAATTACCTTCCTGACATTTTTGATTAACCTATCTGAGATAGGTTTAGACTGCCGTTTTTTGTATATTCAGGTTTTTGTTTTTATTTCTTTGTTTGCTTCGCCAGTGATCGTCAAAATTCTACAATTTGATTGGCAGTTTATCACGTGATTTGACTCCGCTTTAGACGACCCCCTAATATGGTAATAGTGCCGATCTTATCCAGATCATCAATTAAGGAACTTCAGGAATATCTTGTTGATATTATTGATTTATCTGCCGGCTGTTACAGGGCAGCTTTTATTAAAGAAACAACTAAAAATACACTTACTGGAAATAGATTTCAAATAAAGTCCACCATTGTCTGTGCTACTAATAATCCTCTCATAATAGAGTTAATGAGAAATCTTTTAAAGGTAATAATAAATATCTAAATTTAATAAAAAATAAAATAAAATAAAATAAGTAATAAATAAATTAAAAAAAAATAAATAAATCATATAATAGAATAAGAGCGATAATTAGTTAAGCCCATTGTTAGAATTTTTTTGAGTAATATTAAACTATTTTTTTTTTTTTTTTGATAAGCGAGATCTTGCCTCAGTTTGTTTATTATTTAATATATGTGATACTGTGCATTATATCGACGGTATGAGATACATTAAGTTGTACTAAACTAAGGCTTAGGCTACTTTACCTACGATCTAGGCTTGGCTAAGAGCAGCAATAGCAAATGTCACTACTACTACTTAGTCGTTAAAAAGGAAATATATGTATAATTTTAAGAGAGGCCTATTGCGCCTGCCCTTAGCCAAAAGTGATCAAAGACCAAGCTTATGCTGTGAAAATTTCTATTCTATTTATGAAGAGCTATTTATACATTTTATAAAAAGAAAACACAGATTGAATATAAATTAAAATTGGTGTAATAATATTCATAGGTAAGTCGAAAGAAGTATGGTAAATTGGTAGTGTATAATCAGACTAGCCGGTGGATGGTCGAATATTTGGTATTCATAGTGAGTTCCAGAGATATGAGAAGTTTCGATGTGTAGTTGTAATCGATCATGGTCGGTTGATATAGTTGTAGATTAACTTCCTTCCAGTGTGTAGTTAATTATTGATCGAATGGGTCATGTGAATTCAGTAGCGTGTTGTGTTTGTTGTGTTGATTGGGTAACGTGTTATTGTTGTTGTATTGATTTGTTAAAGATTATTCCATTTTTGTAAGTGATGATGTAATTGTTTTATTTGATGGGGATGAGCTAGAATACCCACTTTTAAGTAAAATTTTGTGTCGTTTTATGAAAGTGTATAGTTATCTAATATTTGGGGCATAGTTGTAGTGACTAAAGTTGTGTTTAGTGTGTATGGTTGTAACTCTAATAATAGAGTATAGTTGTATAGTTGTATAAAAGTGTATTCGCAGTGTAAGGTTTAAATAAAATTGTTTGACGAACTAGTTTCTTTGCCAAAACAAAGCTACTAGTTGTAAAAGTAATATTTAACAAGTTTATGCAGATTAAGGAGGAGTGGGTAACTAGCTTATAGGGAGTGACAATAGTTGGAAACGTTCGTGAACAGTATAACTGTGTGGTGTTTCTTATTTAAGCCGCTAAAAAATAGGTGTGGGTAAAAACATAATAAAATAGAGATCAGCAGAAAGAGTTTAACTATCTATTTGCGACTTGTTATAATATTAAACTATTAAACAACCTATTTTTATATAATAAAATTAAAATTAGTTTAACATCTCTAAATATAGTTTTTTAGATAAAAAGATATGGTTGTAATTTTGTTATTTTATATGTCTTGTACAATTCGTTTTGCCATATAAAGCAGGATGGTTAGTAAGGGATTAGTAATTTTGCCTTGGCCCACTTCCTGGACCATTTTTTTTATTGTTTCAACCCTTCTCGCTGTATGAATCATGACACTATAACTTGTTATAATAATAATAAATTATGACAAAAAAAAACTATAATTCATTATAATTATGACAATTATAATATTAAGTTTACATCTCTACTTATACAATTGTACTTTAAATACCGAATTACTATATTAATAATTTATACTCACTATTATAAGAAGAGTATCTGAATATCATATCTATAAAATGCTATTTGCATGCATTCAATTTAATCGTGAAGAATATTGTTAGGTTTACTAGTACCGTCTCTATCTGCAATAGGAATCAAAAGCTCATGAATTTTTTTATTTCCTTACACATATAGTTCTGAACTTTATGAAATTGGCAGAAGAAACACGGCATTTTCCATTTTTTAAGTACCTTTGGCGAAACTAGATAGTACTCAATTTCTAAGGTTTGCTTGGGCATATCTACTTTTAAAAGAGGTTTTCAACATTGTCTTAGGTTAAGTAAAACAGAAAAATCAAAATATTCAAAAATCAAAGATAATATAAAAACTATCATTATTGACAGATATCATTTCGCCAGTAATGATATATTAGTTAAAGTAATTAAACCTGTTGTTGATGCAATCAGAAGGCTCGAATCAAAAGAAGCAACTCTAGCTGATGTTTTTAAAGAATTAATTCATGTACACTTAAAAATATTTAGACTCGATATTCTTATTATTGGTTTAAAAGCCTATGCCCTTACTGTTATTAGTAAAAGAGCAAGAGAATTCTCCAATGACATTTACTTTATTGCTTTGTTTCTCTTCCCGGCTTATAAGAATATTGCTATTCTGGCAATTTTCCTCTCCTTCATCAGTTTGCCTTGAAAGTTTTTGCAATTGTCCCTATAGTGCTGCGTGCAAATGATTTTTTTCTTCTTTAGGTTTAACGAAAACAAAATCAAGAAATAGACTTTCTCCTGATACACTTTCTAGGCTTGGACATATTAAAAGTAAACTTCAAAAGGCCATCCTAACTAAAAAAAAAATATTGGAAAAAAACGTCTAGAATTTGGACTTGAAAAAAATATTAGTATATTGCTTGAAGATGAGAATGAAGATAGTAAGGATAAAATAGAACAAGTAAAAATAAAAGAATTAGATAAATTAACGAAAATATTAATTTAGTTGATCTTGAATATAAGAATATATCTGCAATGGAGGACTTCTTTGATTTCGATGCATTTGAAAGGGACTAGAATGCTTTTTTACTTGATAATAATAATTTTACATAGATAGTAAAGAAGGCTAGTCAATTGAGAATATTATTTCTTCATAAACAAAATATATGTAATGAAAACTTGTATATTTAACATATTATAGTATTATAAATGGAAAAATAAATTTGTCGCACCCCTGCTTCGACCAATCAAATTGCACGATTTTATAGACAAAAAATTTTATTTTTAAAAATTTAAAATTTTACTTAATAAAGTGTAAAATATATATAAAATAGCACGTTATATAATGTAAACTTTTATTCTAAACAACATTTCTAAGTCATAAAGATAAGTTGTCTTAGTAAAAAAACGGTTTATAAGAAAAATCAAAAATTTCCAAAGTTAGCATATATAAAACTACTGTTTTAACTTAGAAAAACTTGTTTAACGTAAAGTTTTACATATAAAACTTAAATGTAAATATAGATTATTTTAGTAAAAAAAGTTTTATATGTACTAACGATCAAAATTTTTGATTTTTCTTATAAAACATTATTTTTTTACTAAGACAATCTATCTTTTATGACTTAGAAAAGTTGTTCTGAATAAAAGTTTACGTTATATACTTTGATATCATTTATTTATTTTTATATTTTACTAGTAAAATTTTTAATTTTAAAAACTTAAAATTTTTTGTCTACAAAATCATGCGATTTGATTGGTCAGAATTAGGGTGCAACATGTCGTGGGTGCAACAAATTTCTATTCCCATTATAAATTATCTAAAATAATATCATTAAGTTATAGAATTAAATAAGTAACATCTATTTCAAAGAAAAAGAAAGTTTATAATATATAATAAATTTATCAAAAGCTAAATTCTAAGTAATCCTGGAGATCAAAAAGACCTTCATTTCAGAGGACTGATGGAAAGGACTGGGTCGTATATAATAGTGATATAAGCAAACAAGAATATGGTAAAATAACACAGAAAGGTAAAAAAAAGTGTTTGTCGAACATTGGCGTGATAGTTTATCTCAAAAGTCATCAAATGTCTTCATTGTCAAATGCGAAAACTGTCAAATTGGTGAAGAAAGTAGTAAAGGTGTTTGTGCAAGCTGGATCAAGAAGGAAGATGTCATAGAGGTGCTTCCAAGGCCATATAGAGAAGGAGATAAACGTAAATTCCCAATAAATTTAGATATGGTTTCTGGTGCAAGGAAAAAGAAAAAATAAGTAGTATAGGTTCAAAAGAACAAATTTTCAGTAATATTAGCATAGTCAATTGTTTGGAAATAGAATTAATTTTGAAGGAGAAGCTGGAAAGTGAAACAGAGTATCTTTTAGTAAATAGTTTTAGAAAAAATTTAGATAGGAAATGTGAACGTTTCATTTTTTACACAGACAGTTCTTTAGTAAAGAGTTTGAGTAACATTAATCCCTGTTGCACGATAGGAGCTGGGTGGGTTCAAATAAGCGACACAGAGGAAGAAATTTTGGATACAATGTCAATTAAAGCATTTCAATGGCCATCATCAACAAAGGCAGAACTCATAGCAATATGGACTATGCTCCTAACAATTCCAAGTGAAGCAGAAATTATAGTTTACACAGATAGTCTGGCAGCAATCTGTGCGTTGGAATCAGGATTCTCTCTTGAACCAGCAAGAAGGGCGCAAAAGCTGTCTAATTTTCTTCTAACAGAAAAATCGTAGATCTAATAAAAACTAAAAACATTACCTTTGAGCTCAATAAGGTAAAAGCGCACAGCAACAACAAATGGAACGACTTGGCTGACAAACTAGCAAAGCAAGATTGTGAAGCATCAGAAACAATTCAAGTAGAATTAGGAGAAAGTTCAAGATTTCAAAGTGTCTTATTTTGGAAAAATTGGCTAGTAGAGATGCCACCTCGAGCTTTTATCAAAACACTCAACAACATGTACTGGTATATAGGTGCTGAGTAGCGTCTTTCACAAAGTTTGTGTAGTACAGTACAAAACAATAGTTACAATGACAAAAGCTGGTTGATGTTTTGGAAGAAGCTCAAGGAAGTAACCAGTGTACGAGGTTCAACAACCAGAAGAAGTAAAAAAGCTTGTTTTATTATCAAGTGCCTTTTAGAAAATCTACCTCTTCTTGACCTATTAAATAGGAGAAGACCTGACTTATACGAATCTTCAAATTGTCTGAGCTGCAATTCAGAAACCAAGGAAGTACATGATCACCTGGTGGAATGTGAAGGCTATGAAATTTCATGGTGGAGTATTCAATCGGTAGCAGCAAAATTTGCTTGGAACAACCTGTCAAAAGACGTTCGAAAACGACTGTCCAAACAGAAGCTAATGAATCTAATTTTTGGCGAAAATCAAGAGGAGATAATTAGCGTATGGAAAGGTTTGATTAAAGGTTTGTTCTGTTACAAAGCTCAGTTAAGAATTCAGAAGCAGCTTCGCTCTAACAGAATAACGAATCGCATTATTGAAAATGTTTTAAACATAACATAGAATAGTCTTTTTGAAATTATTTGGAAAGACCGTTGCCAGACAGTAAATGAATGGGAGGAAAAAAGAGGCATTGTACGAAAAGAAAAACAGAGGAAAAAGACTAGACAGAAGGGAGGAAAAAAGAAGAATGAAGAAAGCAAAACTTCAGAAGGCCAGAAGGAACGTAAAGAGAAGTGGAAAGAAAAGGTTTCAGAAAGACTTAAAATGATGGGAAGTTTGGTGGAAGAAGGGATGTTAGGCTTCATTGAGAGGAGTAAAAAGCCCTTTTGGTATGGCTACTAATGGGTCACTACCGAAACCTGTTTCGTTAGAGAAACAGTGTGACAGGGTACACTTAGGTCCTTTATAGAAAACCGAGTGGTGTTAGGCTTATATGAGAAAGAACCGAATATCTTGTAAATTTATTTTAGCATAGTATTCTTCTATTCACTCGCAAGTATCTAGCAGACTCGTCAAAGAATAAAAAATGAAAAAAATAAAAAAAAAAATAAATTCTAATAAATATAAAAATTTGAAGTGAAAATCTTTCGAATCAAAAGTGTTCTCTAAAAAAAAAATTTTTTTAAAGTTGGTTTTTAATAAAAAAATTTTTTTTAAAGTTGGTTTTTAATAAAAAAAATTTTTTTTAAAGTTGGTTTTTAATATTGCCAAAAGTTACTTATAAAAAAAATAAATATTAATATAGTACCTGTAATAAAATAAAAACCTGTGTATTTGTAAGAAGTAATAGTATGCATTTGTAAAAAGTAACTATGCTTGAATCAGAATTGAGTTGATATATATATATTTATTATGTATCATGTGACTTGTATAATGTATCTGATTGGCTAGATTATCAGGTATAATTGAAAGTATAGATAGTTACCTAACACAAAAGACGAGCAAGGTTGTCAGAAAGTTACAGATAGTTATTTTTTAGACAGAAGGCATGTTATATGACACAAGGACATGCTTTGATTCAAGGCAAGCCATGAAAAGCACCTAAGCAGAACTAACAAATTCACATTAGTCCATATTTGGTTTATTAAATTTTTTTTTTTTAACCCTAGTTCTATTGCTAGAGGCGACAGTTGGCGCTCTTTTATTAATTCGATTTCAAGGGTCATACATTATACATTAGGGGTTTTTATTCTAACTAACCTATATCTCCCTTCTATCGTCTGTTTATCCTGGTGAATCCAGCAAGCCCACCACGCCCTGGTGCCCCATATCTCGCAGATCTTAGATAGCTTTAAGGAAGTCACTTTCCGCTAGAGCACTATATAGGTCGGCCGTTTTTATATACCCCAGGAACTACTTTCCATTTTTGTTCAGTGCAGTATTATCAGGTACCTCTTACATATTTCTCTATTTCCTTTTTTATAGTGGATATCTCTTATGTTTACGACGTTTCTTGTCAGATTTTTTCCTTTCTGGATGCTGCATAACCTTTGTGGCTATGTCACGCAGCTCTTATCACTGTAGTACCATATTTGTAAGTAGAGAAGAAGTGCAAGTCCTCAATATAGATCCTAGCTATTCGTGGTTCCAACACGGTTTTTGTCATCCACTAGACTCGAACCAGCGACCTTGCGAATACGACCCCGGAGCGCTAACCATTGCTCTATCTGACCCAGGGTTTTTGGTTTATTAAAATTCTATTTTACAGATTTAGAATTTTTTAAAAAATAAAGAATATATTTAAATTATGCTCTTGAGATTTTAAAAAAGATAGAATTTATGGAATTATGCTTGCCTGAGATTTTTATATACTATATACCAGTAGCCAATTTGGGGCATGCCATTTATTATGTAATTTTTATCATGAATACATGGTCAGAGGTAGTAATCACATCTATATATTATATTAATCAATCAAAATTAGATAAAATGATCACACCATACATGGGTAGAGGCAATGTTGTCACTTGGACATGTCCATACTATGTTTTTTGTCCAACGTTCAAGATTGTTCAAAATTGTCCAAGCCTATGTCCCATGTTTAACTAATTAATAAAGTAATTTAAAAAAATATATAATTATATATTTTTTTAGGTGCTGAACTCATTGATGAAAAAATTAAAATAGATTATCTTAATAAAATTTTAAGTAATTTTAATTTGAAAAAATGTCCAAAATGTCCAAAAACATCCAAGTAACAATACTGAGTAGAAGTGGCTACTAAATAAAAAATATTACGTAATAAATGGCACGCCCCTATATAGTATGGTATTATTATAATGAATAAAAATATATATTATGCAAATTAAAATATTGCAAATAAATTTCATATTTTTTTATAATTTATTTTCAAGGTTTTTTTATGAAAAGGTTTTTAGCCAAGTGTTGATTGGTTATATTTGATGCACATGATCAATATTCAAAATGAATAGTCATTCACGTGATCATCATAAAAGTATCATAAACTTCGCTTTAGCTGATTGCAGTATCATGTAATAGTATAATATCACCAGGACCCCGAGCAATTTATATAAGGTCATATTTGAAAAATTGCTAATAGAGGCCCTTTTTTTTAAAAAAGGTTATATTTGAAAAGTAAATAGGGGCTTCTATAAATAACATTATACAAGAGGGTGATTGGAGAACGATAACGTTTTTCTATATAAATAGAGGGGGTCAAAAAAATATAATGTAATTTTTAGAAAAAATTGTCTAAAAACTAAACTAGTAGCCCAAATTTAATGATTTTGGTACCATTAGATTCGTCTCAGAGAGAAGAGTCAAATGATATCAATTTCATTTCATTTGGATTACTAGATCAAAATTTATTGGCCCAATACTATTGGTCATATCTTTTTTATAAAATTACTATATAACCAATAGTTTTTTGTAAATATCTTTTAATCTAGTGATCTAAATATCATGATTTTGGTATCATTGGATTCGTCTCACTAAGACAAATTGTATAGTACCTAAATTATCTAAATCGGATTACTGTTTCACAATATATTCAAGTTTTTGTAAAATTTTATATATAAACATATGGATTTTGAAAATTTTTTTTATATAGTAGAGAGGGGTCATGCGCTATTATGAGGGTACATAACGTTATTTATGGATGCCCCATATTGGAAAAAAATTATATTTGAAAACAGCTAAATGACAAAAAAGGTATATTAGGTATATTTAAAAGAATGCTAGTAAGAGTAATTTTTATAAATCTTATATTTAAAATATGCTAATGAAAAATCCAGACCATAATAGTGACCTGATAGGTAATAAATACAAAAATTAAAAAAGACAAAAATTAAAAAAATATAAATAAAAATAGTATAAGTGTAAAATTTTTTTTTTTTATATTTTATACTATATATATTTATGATATAACTTATGCCAGATTATGAATTAAATGGGTTAAGAAATTTTTTATAATTTTTTTTTTTTTTTTAGAGAATGTAATATAGGTTTTTTTGTTTTTTTTTAGTAAACTTAACACTTTTTTTTTTAGTAAATGTAAATAGTTTTTTTTTTTAAAAAAATATAACTTTTTTTTTAAAAAAAAAATGTAACTTTGTTTTTTTTTTTAAAAAAAATATAACTTTGTTTTTTTTTTATTTTTTTATTTCTTTTTTAAAGAATGTAAATCTTTTTTTTTTAAATAAACATAACCCTGTTTTTTTTTTTTTTTAGAGAACATTGTATTTCAAAAAAAATTAAAATTGAATAAAAGTTTTATCTAATATTTAAAATATAGCTTATATATATCAATATAAAAGTACTAACCAAAAAAAATTTACTATGATACTCAAATATAAGCTCACATAGATTATTCAGAGACCTTGTTTAGAGTAGTATTACTTAGAGGTCTGACAGGACCCCGGACATATGGTACAATTAACAAAAACCGCTGAAATTTAAAAAGCAAAAAAACAGTTTTTGGCAATTATCTTGGCATCCATTAGTCCAATTTGAATGAACTTTTTTTTAAAATAAAGCTCTCTGTAAGGCACATTTAACAAAAAAAGTTGATTCAATTCTGATTACTAGATCAGAAGTTATTTAAGTAAATATAGTTTTGTCATTTTCAGTAAATTAGTTCAAAATTGGCCAAAATCCAGTTATGACCTATAAGAGATGTCTGGGTTCTGGTCTGACTTGTTCAAAAAATAAGCATCTGAATATTCATTTGATCAATTTTTTAGTATTTAAATATTCATTCAAAAATTTTGAATGAATATTCAAATATTTATTGAATATTCATTAAATATTAAATATATTTCAATTTTAAAAAATTATATAACTATTTCACTTAAATTAGCCAATAAAATTGCAAATAATTTATTAAAAATAAAATAAAATATAAAATTATATATATATATATTCAATGAATATTCAATAAATATATTCAGTGAAATTTAAATATTTGAATATTTATTCAATGAAAAAATTATATATTCAAAATATTTGAATATTTAATGAATATTTGAATAAATTATTCATTAAGTTAGATCTCTAGGGTTACAAGCTACAAGGTTTTTTATTGGCTAGCTTAACCAGCTGATAAAAATATTGGCTAAGTGGCTATTAATAGCTAAGATTGTATTCAGAAATTATTAAAGATTTATTTAATTTTTTTTACAACTTTATGTAGGGATGTTAAATTATAGTAATTTTACATAACTTTGTATAATTTTAAGTAAAATTCATTAAATAATTTTAAACACACGATATTTAGTTTCTTAGATCAAATTTTTGGTGATTCAATTCAAGTTGTACATTCAAATTGAATGATGCAATAATACTAACTGAATTTTTGTAACTTTGTTACTTTATGTATATTGTAATAAAATTTTAATTTTTTGAACAATTATTATAAAACGCACTTATGGTGTTTTACCACCATAGGTAAATTAGATTTACAAATTTGTGTAACAAAAACAAAAAATAAACTTTTATAAAACAAAAAATAAATTTTTATTACCTTAGGATTAGGATGAGACCTGGGATAGAACAGGGGGCATAGTTTATACCAAAATTTAGCAAGGAATTTTTTTTATTAGAGCCCCAATGGTGGTTTCATAAGCAAACTTTAGAGATATGAATGTTTTTTTAAAAAATAAACAAAAAAACCAAAATTTTATGTTATACCTGATCTTAAATTTTGATTGGCTATTCTAATAGTTTTGTGTAATATGATGTAAAACACTATAGGTGCGTTTTAGTAAAACACTTTTTGAAATTTAAATAAAATTACAATTACTTAATGTGGCAGCTTATGCTGAAATTGGCTTATGCTGAAATCCGGGGTTTCTATTTAAATCTATAATACCTACTAAAATCTACATATACTCTTTTATTGATAACCCTAACCCTAAACCCTAACCAAACTATAAAAAAAACACCCCTGAAAAAGCCCTCTAAAATTTTATAATTTCATAATAAAATAACTTAAATTTTCAGCATAAGCCAATTTCAGCATAAGCTGCCATACTTAATATTACTTAATACAGCCTAGCATTAAACACTCTGGTCTAAATTATGTTATAGTAATCATGTGATCTTAAGCAGGACCCTGAATAATCTAAGTAAGGTTATATTTGAGCATCATAGTAAAAATTTTTTTGGTTAGCAGTTTTGGTTTGGTAATATAAGCTATATTTTAAACATTAGATAGAACTTTTATCTATTTTTAACTTTTTTTGAAATATAACATTTTCTAAAAAAAAAAAAACACAACGTTCTCTAAAAAAAAA
>QKWP01002017.1:18399-31529 GCA_003550325.1 Gigaspora rosea | reverse complement strand
AAAAAAAAAACAGAGTGTTCTCTAAAAAAAAAAAAAGCTGTTTTGAGCAATTTTTACCCCTTTCTCCCTTTTACTCTCTTTCCTTTTTACCCCTCTCCCCCTTTTCTCCCTCTCTCCCTTTTTCCCCTTTCTTTCTTTTCTCCTTCTCTTTCTTTTCTCCCTCTCTCTCTTTTACCCCTCTCTCCCTTTACCTTTTTCTTCCTTTTACCTTTCTCTCTCTTTTACCCCTCTCTCCCTTTTTTCCTCTCTCCTTTTTACCTGCTGGGTTACTATTATGCCCCAATTTTTCATTAGCATATTTCAAATATAACATTTATAAAAATTGAATTCGTATTATTTCACTGACAATCACTTCACAGACATAATACTACACTGACAACCATTTTACCGACACACTTCACTGACAGTTAATTTTACCGACAAAATCAACTTACCGACAAGCTCATTTTACCGAAAATAGAATTTACTGACAAGATTATTCTACCAACAATACAGTTCACCAACAAAAAATTTGCCGACAAACAATTCGCCAGATGCCTTAAGTATCATGGTTAATGCTGAAGTTATAGGGTCTCGATTTGAAACTATAAGCCCTGCTAAAATCCATATATACTCTATAAATATGAAATCTATACCCAAATCCTATTCTAACACTATAAGACAGACGAAAAAAACATTAGTAGTTTATTACATTGCCATGGTCTCATATGTCAACGAGTTGTATTGTCAGCAATTGTATTGTCGGCAAATCGTATTGTCGACGAATTGTATTGTCAGTAGAATATGCTTGTCGGTATATTCTATTTTCAGTAAAATGAGCTTGTCGGTAAATGTAACTGTCGGTGAAGTATGTGTCAGTAAAATCAACTTGTCGGTGAAAAGGAACTTGTCGGTAAATCAAGTGTCGGCGAATTTTGTGTCGGTAAAAAAAGCTTGTCGGTAAAATGATTGTTGTTGTAGATTGACGTCTGTGAAGTGATTGTCGGCGATTTGATTGCCATCCATAAAAATTACCCATTACCATTTTTTCAAATATACTTATTTTACCTATTACCCGTTTTCAAATATAACCTTTTCTCCAATACCTACTTTTTAAATATAACCTTTTTTAAAAAACGGCCCTCCATTAGCTATTTTTCAACTATGACCTTACATAGATTTTTCGGGGTCCTTCTTAAGCCATATTACAGTCTCAGATATTACCAAATTTGAACAATACACAATACACCTTTTTTTGTACATTTAGAAAATTTTTGATACTTTTATAGCTTGTAGGATTGATTTATATATTAATATAGACTATTGGAATCATGTACAAGTAAAAATAAAGAGTTAAGGGTGTAGCGACTTAGAGAAGTTGGTAAGTTGTTACCCCAAGTAGCAGGTTTAGGGTTCAAATCCCACTGACGACATTTTGAAAAATTGACCTGTGTTCTGATAACTGTTTCTTGTCAATCGGTTGAGTACATCACTTGTAGTCCTTGGTTGCTATTTCGAATAAGAGCTTTCGGGCGAAGTTGTGTCTTGTGATACAGACAAATCCAAAGAACTGGGGAAACAGAAACCCATTTGGCAAGACCCGAATAAGAAGATAGCAAAGATCTTTGATGGTGCTACCAAAACCGGAATATTGGACCGGAGTCAAAGAACCTGACCTCAACCTCAGAGACAAGGTCTACCAACCTGGCCGCCGGATTGGATACTGGATGAAAAGGACCTATGTTATAGAAGTAGGTACCAGGAGGAAAAAAACCATAATAGTATCTAATGCCTAACTGGATTGGAAGTTTGGAAAAACGGTGAAGAACCAGTAGGAAAGTGATGGTGGGTACCGGGGTTGAAGCGAACCTTATAAGGGCAGAAGTAGGTAATGGTAGCGGTTGGGTATCCCCTGACTGCAAGTTGTTTGCCTCGGTGAATGCGTAAATTACCGAAGAGTAGGTAAATACCTAGTGGTAGTGTTGTACATTTTCACTGTCACAGCCTTTTTTTGACATGTACCAACATCCCAGTGTCCCAAGTGTTCCAACTATATCCCAAGCCTTAAGAATTAATAAATTAAGTTAAAAAATATATAATTATGGGTTTAAAAATTCCACACCCCTGCATGGCCATGCACCCCTTTAAATTAATATGATTGGCTAATTTTTATTATTAAAAATCTTAATCTTTTTACATTAAATTTATTAAATTCAAATTTAATTAGCATATACATCTAGTAACCTTCAATAAATCACTAGCCAAACTAAAAACCAAAAGCTATAATTAATAATTTTAGATGACTTACTCAATATGGAACTAAAAATGTTGTTGTTCGTATCGTTTTGCTACAACATACAGTTATCAAAAGTTTTATTTAAGAGCTTCATTCTTAAGATTGAATAGTACGAGCTACTATTCACAAATCCAGAAATACTTGACGTAGTAGGTTATTATTTTTAGAGCTATAACTCCAAAGTGGAATAACAGAAATAAGTCTCATGATTATTATATGTAACTTAAAAATTCAAAGTAATGAAAAACAATACAAACCGTTAAGTAAATTTTTTTTTTGCGTAGACTAAATCAGCAGACTAATTAAGAAGTCGATGCCATACTTTACAACTCAAGTTATTTCATAAAAGGACATAGTCTTAATAAAATTAGCTAGCATTGTAATTAGATGCAGTGAACGAAGTCACGAAATATCCATTTGTTTTGCAAAAATAAAAACTTACCATCTTCTCCGGCAAAAAACCTTTCCGTCTGCTCAGCACTTTGGTTTTCCTCTTGAAGTATCTTAATTTCTTTTTCTAATAAAAGACTTTCACTCACGAGACTATGAATCGGGTTCATATTAGGGTGTCCAGGAATATGCGATGCGTTAGGGTAAAGTATGCATGAGATTGAGATCAAGGATGCGAGCTATGCGGTTTCTTATTTGGATTTTGTCAATTATGCGGTTTCTTATTTGGATTTTGTTAATTATAAAGTTTTCAGAATTTTGCCTTCAACACCTCTTCCACCTCTTTACATGCATTTTATACCTTTTCCCCTTAATTATATAAAGCATATGCGAGAATTTGGCGCTTATTATGCTTTCACATAATCCTGGACACCCTAGTTCATATGTACCCAAGTATCACTTAAAAATTCCACCCACGTGATTCTAATTTGGTGTAATGTAGCATCAAAATGTCTCAAAATGGCACTTTTTTGTCAAAAAAGCTTATTTCTCAAAAGTTTGTGTAAGAAACTACTTTTTTTGAACTAACAAAAAGTTATCATTGAGCGATTTTACTATATAATAACCTAAACCCAAACCCTAACTGGTCACTCACCCTAACCCTAACGAACTTGAAAATATTTTGGTACTGATCACGTGGTATCAAAATTTTTATGCCGATACTGGGTACATCCGGATCCATGATGTAGATTTGCGAGTGTAGGTATGAGGTATTGGTGACGGAATATTTGAGATGGGTTTGAATATTTACCAGATAGTTTAAAATATTTTGATTATAACACAGAATTAAGACCTGATTGTAAATTAGCCCAAAGCAAAGCCGTTAAAAATAATAAAGAGGAATTATTGTCAGCGTTAAAGGAAAAACATTATTCAACTAAAACCAAAGGAGAACGAAGTTTGCCAATTTCCCATTGCTTGGAGCCAGAAAATATTTATTAATGGTTCACAACAATCATGCCCACTTTGTTTACCAGGAATTGAGTAAAAATGAAGTATTGCGTGGGAAATATTGGGTTCGGTTAAATATGTATAAGGTATTGGTGACGAAGATTTGAGTATGGGAAATGAGAATTGTGTGAGAGATTGTTGGATCGATTGAATAAGTATGAGGTCATGAGGGATAATTATTTAAGAGGAAAGGAGTAGAAGTTTTTTTTTCTTTTTTGTTTTTGCTTGAAGCAATTCTAGCTTTGTCGTTAGTACCTCACTAGGAGGAGGTTGAATTAACGGGGCTCAATTCTAAGACCATGTGAGCAGCAAGACAAAATCCCATATATGTATTTCATAGTCATGGGAATATGGGACGAGTGAAAATATTTTTTAGGAAGTCGTACAGCTAAAAAAAACTCATACCTAGCGATCATCAAAGTAGTACACCTCACAATATCAAGATTATAACATTATCTATCACAAAATTAAACCTTCTACCGTATTATCATAATACAATAGAATAGACCATTTTATTGAAAAAAAATTATTACATAAATGGTTTATTAAAACCACATCTATCTAATTACTTTTTTGGGCATCTAGACCGGTAATGTCCATAGTCCCCACAATTTCCGCACTGATTCTGACGCTTAGATGGTACTGGTTTTAATTCTTCAGATCGTTTAATTCTCTTAGAACTTTTGGGGCGTCCTTTTGCTTTACGTCTTTTGGAATTTTGAAGAGATATTTCAGCCAATTGATTATTTTTCTTATCATCTTCATTGTCGTCTGAGTCATCATTATCATTACTACGCGTCTCACCATCATCATTATCAGAGCTATCTACTAACACATCTTCTTGCAATTCAGTTAATAAATCCTGTAATTTCTTGAGAATGTCATGTTGGCGAAATCGAACTGCTCTTTGCATAATATCTCATGCTACATCCCATAGCTTTCCATACAATTTTCGCTCATTAATATCCTCTTTTCTTTCATTTCAGAGATCGGCAATAGGTGTAAACAATTTATTGGTATTATCTCCCATTAGCTCTGCAGGTTGGTGTTGAAGATGGTTCTTACTAAATCGTGTTGCAACATAATAGGGCTCGTCTTGTAAATTGCTATAAATATTGTTATACCACCTTTTGTGAACATGTGTAATATGAAATACAGCCACAGGACTACATATCATCAACTGAAAAAAGTGGCGACAAACTATTCCATAATTTACAAGCCCTAAGCAGGAACATACGTAAGTTTTATTGGAAAGGAGTATTACAAAATGACAAAATTTTGATGCTGTAATTGTACGAATGGCCCAGATTTCCTCAATTTTATCAACATCCACATTTCTTAACACATAGTTTACAGAAACCTGCATTAAATCTTCGTCGTCTTCAATAAATTGTGCAGTATCTAATTCGGGCTTAAATAAAAAAATTCCGTAAGTATAATAAGCCAATCAGAATAATAAAAACGATATAACATTAGTCGAAATAAAACTCATTTCTTTTTTGTTCTAATTGTTCTCACATCAGGCAAATATCTAGCCCCGATGTACACTGATTAATGGCGCCAATCGGTCATTTCTAGGTTCATATCGAGCTATCTATGAGTTATTGACTTTATTAATTCTAATATGAACCTAAAAATAGCACGATTGGAACCATTAATCGGTGCCACGTCGGGACTAGATATTTGTCTGATCTGCTTTATTTTGACTAGTGTAATACATACCTCTTGATATTTAATTAGTTCAGCTTTTGTAATAGAGAATGCTTGATAATTTAGTCAACTTTTAATTTCCAAACGTTGAATTTTTAGCATTGTGGGCATAAGAAAATGACTCAAAGCTTTGTCAACTTCGGGGAACAATACTTGCGGTAACGTGATAACAGAAGATGTTAATGGAATTTGGGTTTTCCAATAAATATAATTGGTCTTGTTGCTTTCTTCATTTATGGTTGTTTCTAAAGCTTCCGCGAGTTCCATAAGGCTAATATTAGAGTTTAAAACTAATCATTTTATTTGAGCATTATAGCTCTCAACTCTTAACGTTGTCTGAATACCGGCTGTAAAAACTTTAGCTGTGTATGCACGTATCCATGCATGTTTTGATGAATATAACATTTGCAAATATTTGATAACCCTTGGTTCATTATACTTTTCAATCAATTGTACCCATCTATGCTCAAAAATATCTGGAATAAAAGTCTTTAACAAATTCATTATATTGTTGACCCAATCGAGCCTCAAGATTACGAGAGAGATTTTGTGAAATATGAAAAATACAATGCATAGCATAAGGTTTTCATACTCTTCGGAAATAGCAAGGTCCAAAGCTGGATCAGCATCGGTTATAATAACGAAGGTACACAACCACCTGTAGCAAGTTTCGTTTGGCGTAAAACCCATTAGTAAGAGTCTGCTGACTCATTATCCATAAGGGCACATCCAACTAACTGGGAAAGCCCATGATTATCGATGCATAAAAAAAGTGAAAGGGCCATGTCATAACGATTTGTCTTGGCAGTATTATCGTTTAAAACGATATCGCTAAACTTCATCCAGAGAATAATTTGATTAGGGGACATCCAAAATAGTCTTCGAAGACTATGTGTTTCTCTGTCCCAATCAATCGCGATGTACCAGCGAGGATCTTTTTCCTTTTTTCTTAATAAATCCTTATACAAGGATGCAGCATCGTTTGAAATGTCTTTTCATTTCTCACAATAAAATTTTGCAGTTGTCTTGTGAACTTCAGAAAGATAAATCTCACAGTTGGAAAATTCTTTCTCTAAAGCTTTTTTGATCTGTAATGGCTTTAGTTTAATCACATTAACATAAAGCTCTACACGTTTACACATTTCTTGGGTAAATTCAATGCCATTAAAAAATCTTTCTCTATTAGGAGATAGACTATGATTACACATATTACTTAAAGTTGTAATATAAATGCTGCTATGTGGATTGTCCTTTGTTGGCTGTGACAAGTTTATGTGCCATGGGCACTTAATGTATTTGGTATTCGTTTTCTTTGCCAATTGCTTGTTTCTTGGTTTATACACACCACTATGCTCACATTTTATTGTTCGTTTGTATATAACCCTATCTGACGTTTTTTCACTGTGGCCTTTCCTTAATCCAAACCCTTCCTGTTAAGCGTATATTGTTATTGCATTCAACACTTTTTCCCAACTTTCAAACCTCCCTCCTTCACGTAACTCTTTTTTCAACTCTTCATTCTCCAGGACAGCAACTACAGTTAACCTATCATCACGCTCAAGATTATTATCCTTATTATGAATAAAAGTAAGTGTAGAGAATGAGTAAATGCAAGTATTAATGTGTCATAAATTATAACGCCTTTATTACCTGTAAAATATTTACTTTTGTCGAGGCTGAATTGCATGGCATCGCAATTAAATACTTAAATGGTTTAAACGTTACTTTAGTATATATCATTTGGCTTTTTACAATATATGTTACTAGGTTTTTGTTGAACATACCTTTATTACAAGTTATCTTCGTGATTATCCCTTTTTTTCGTTGTGATTATGCCGTGGTTATGCCATGGTTATACCGTGGTTATGCCGTAGTTATGCCGTGGTATGCCGTGGTTATGCATTATTTTGTTGTGGTTATGCCTTATTTTGTCGTGGTTCTTGCCTTATCTTCGTCCCAGAGTAAATTCGTGAGGTAATGCCTTATTTTCGTCGTGGGTATGCCTTCGTGGAATATCCTTATACCTTTGTCGCTTTATATGTTACTGGGTTTATTTCCATTCCTACATTACTACATCAATTTTTATTAAAGTTAGTAAGGTTAGATTAAAGCTCTTATTTTAACAAAGCATCACGACGAGCTCAAGATAAAAGAGCATACCCACCTTTACTTTTTTAAAAAAAAATCGTCTGCCACTTGTTGTCTTTTAAAAAAGGTAAGGTTACAGGCCTTTGTAGCTACGTTTACTTGAAAAAAAAAATCGCCTGCTGCTTGTTGTTTTTTAAAAGGCAATATAAATACGCCCAAGTGCAGTTATGTATGTAGATATCGCCCAATTAAAATTAGCGTGATCAATAGCACTGATCAAATCCAAGTAGTGAAGATTACCCTAAAGTTTGGGTTTCTGAACTGCATCTTCATGACATGAAGTTCGGAGCACTAGATGCTATGGCACTGGACACCCGAACTCCAAGGGTTTGCCCTGGTAATCTGCTGTGAAACTGTTTACAATTTGGGGGATGCACTACCATGCGGGTGCGTGGAAAACATTTTCCCTATAATTATATATTTTTTTAGGTACTGAACACATTTTTAAAAAATTTTAATTAGATTAGGCCACACAAACTTATACTATTGGTTTTTATATCCCGGCTGGGTCAGTGAGTGGGGTTTTGAAATTTTAATTTTTTAATATATTAGCCAATAGAAATTCTCCATTCATAATTATGCGAACAGAGCGAATTTTTAATATAGTAAAGATTATTAATCAATTACATATATAAATAATGATAACAAATATAAAACTTTAACTTTACTAAAACGCGTCTATGGTGTTACTGATCAGTGCAATATGTTCTAAGAAAACAAAGTTTGCCTATATAACAGTATAAAGAATAAAGTTTAAATTTTTAACGTATGAAATTTTTTATCGGGTATCCGGTTGTAAGACAATAAAATTTTTAAATAAAATTTTTTTTATTAAAAAATTTTTTTTAAAAAAAAATTAAAATCCGGGTCGCCGGGTCACGAAAGGTTACTTGGTGATATGAGAACCAATAGTATAAGTTTGTATAGCCTTATTTAATAAAATTTTAAGTAATTTCAATTTATAAAATTGGCTCAGAATGTCCAAAATGTCACAACGTATGTCCCAACTGTCCCATGTACAATACTGCCTGGTGGGACAGGTATCGCTCTACCAAGTTTCTTGTTGAGGATAAGCCGGATTGTACCTTCGAGTATAAGAAGGAGTCCTAAGGGATCTTATGAAAAGAGACCCAGGTGACTAGACTAACCACATAGGTAACGCTAACATTCAGTGAATCAGTTGAAAGTCTAAGTGGGAAACTGAAGATCAGAGGGTTTAAATAGACAATTCCCATAGTTGGGTTGCAGGTATGGCATTTAGTGTAGAACCTTCAGGCGGACTACTTAAATTAGACACCAAAAGTGTATGTGTGGCTAGTTGTACTCTCCTCCATGTAGAATCTAGATGCATAAACTGAATAAAGTATATGCCCAAAACAGGCACTTTGAAATCAAAAAAAAATAAAATAAAGAGTTAAATTGATCCCAGAGGCTTTATAAGATGGTTGTTTATCAAATCAGTAAACAAATGATAATTTTAGTAAACAAACAATGATTAGTATAAATTTAGCCCCTATAGATTAGTATAGAATAGTTATACAATGGCCTACCATATTATTGTGGACACTTTTTAAAAATTTATTACTCAGAATCAGGTAAGTAAAACAGCACAAAATTTATGTCATGTGTTTGGTAAATTCCAAAATATAATATACTAAAATTTTGTGTAATTTAATTAGATTACACTGAAGTTATGCAAAAAAAACCATAAATATGGTTTTTTTCATTTGACTAGAAATCCAAATTCAAAAAATTTTTTTTTTTACTTATATATATATTTTTTTTACAAAACATAAAAATTATTTTTGTTTTATTGTTTTATAGGACCTCCTTTTGCTTTAATACAACCAGCAACCTGATCAGACATATCTGCAATTAGCTTATAATAATACTCAGGTGTTATATTAATCCATGACTTTTTAGGATGTCCAGGCTTTTTTTTTGCTTTTGCTCCACCTGACGAAACTCTTGAAGAATATTCTGCACTATGAATTTGTTGTACCCAACAGCTGCTGCAATGGTATGAACTGAATCACCTTGCTGGTGGGCATAATTTAGTGCACTCCTTTGGTCTTCTGTTAAATCTTTACAACTATTCATTGTTTTGTGAGAAAAAAAAGGATACATATTATTATACCGATCTGTTATACAAACTTAGCCTTTTTTATACTGCATAGCATTGGCACAATGTCATACTACATATGGGTGAAATTTTAAACTAATCTAAAACAACTACGATCTTTAGTGAATTTTTTAGTAAATCCAAAAAAATCCAGAAATTGATTTTTGGTCAAATCCAAAATGGAAGTCATCAAATTTCCTGCATAACTTCCACATGACCTAATGAAATTGTGTATATGTTGTACCTTGAGAACTGCTCAAAATGTAATATAAATTTTGCGCTATATTTACTTATCCGAACCCGACTTATAAATTTTTAAAAAGTGTTCACAATAATATGGTAGGCCACTATAGACTTAAATAGGTATTGTCTAAGAATATGCCCATCATATAACATAGAGCCAATAGGATTGTTTATTTTGATTAATAGATCAGCCCAAAGAGACAAAAATAGCAAAAAAAAAGCATAAGTTGTAAAAATACCGTACAAGAAACAACATACTAAATCCATCTTGGTGCATTAAAAAAAATATCGGAATATTAATTTTACTATAAGGCATGCTCTAACCCTAACCCCAAACTAATCCTTATCCCAACTTTAATTAAAAAATCAAAAACAAGTAACTGGTCACAGCTTTAAACGTCTTTCTTAAATAGAAATATTAAGAATTTTTAAATATACAAAAAGGTGCGATCTGTATCATCCAAATTTGGTAATATCTGGGACTATATTAGCAACTACAGAACTATCTTAGCACAGGGATACCACGAATCTGCAATAGTATAAAATTTAGATTTTATTGCAGAAGTATATGTGATAGCTATATTCACATATCAAAATGAATTTTATATAATTAATAAAGTATAATCTGCGCATAAAATGGCTAGAATTAAAGGTCAAGTAATAACAGGTTTATCAATTTTCCCACTAGTCCTATTGGATGCAGCATTTAACTGTACGAAATATAAATTTCATAAATTTTCAGATTTGAAATTTCAAATAATGTTAGAATGTTAAGTAATGAAACATATCATTAAAGTAGTATAAAAATTTAATAAGAAACATATATTAGGCTACAAAGTTAATTTTTTGTTTTGCATAACATGGTGTTCCAAATTTTAGTTGGCTAGTTAGATTTTTTTTTTAATTTGCTGTAAATTAATATCTCATGTTTATACCCAGAAAATTTTAGATTTTTTTCGGTTCTATTGGGTAATTCCAGAAAATTAAGATCGCTATCAGGTGATACTGGAGAAAAAATTAAATAGCAAAAATGAAATAATTGGCATAATTGAAAATTAAAAAAAAGGTCAGTGGGTTATGCAAAACGAAAAATTAACTTTGCATGGCCTTATACTAAAATTTTGCAGAGACTTTTTTTGTTTGGCACAAAAGACAGTTTTGTAAACACGACTCTTTTCGTAATTTTATATTATACAGATTTTGTGGTTTTATTGGTAAGTTACTGATAGGGGGTTCAGTACTTACAATAATGATAATGATAAAAATTTATAATAATAAATTTCGCATATTTCTATCTGATCCGCATAATCTGTAGCATAATTAAAAAAAATTTATCGCATAATTCATATAATTCGAAGTGTAAAGCAGGCAGAATTTTGGGTTTGTCGCCGTCAAAATTTCACTATCATGTTAATTTTGTGTGGCGCAAAACCAACAGCAAGTCACGTCTTGATGTAACGTAACACAAGCAGAAGATCAAAACAAACCGTTCGCTTTTTCAAAAATCGCTTATCAATTTCCCAGCATGGGGGACTTTCTCATTTTTCGGAAAAACACAGGGATTATTATAAGGTAGTTAACCAATAATAAACTGGCTTTTTTAACACGTAATATCATTTTTGTCAAAACAGATAGATAATCGTTAAACGATCAACGGGCTTTATTAATATATTAAAATTTTCTTCGAAATAAAATAACTCACGTTGTAAAAGAATCCAACAATTAATTCACGCACTAATAGCAATTTTACAGTTTTAAAAACTTTATTTAAAAGGTTTTGATAACAAGTTACACGTCCCTTAATAGTTTTTCTTAAAAACCCGCGTAATTAATAAAACTATACTATTGTATATATTAAATAACTTCTATTGTGTTAAATATCTTTTAAGAACCATGATAACTTTAAGAAGAGTCTACAAAATTTGAAAATAAAAGCTAACAAGTTAATATTATAACTAAAAAAACAAATAAAAATAAAAAAAAAACAACGTTGAACTTTGCGAATTGAGCAGTACAATATACTTTTATTACCTCTTACTATACGGTAGATAGTACTTCAACCTTCACTATAACTACCGTGATGCAAATGATGCAACTTGAGTTTATTGAAAAGACGTTCCCTATGAAGCTATTTTATTAGTCAAATATTACATGATTGATTTTTTTTTTTAGGTTTGCTTATACCCGAAAATTCTGGTTTTAGACTACAATTCTGTATAAATACTTGTATAACGTAGATCCCGGAAATCATCGGGTTCGAATGTCTCCTATGCTCGAGGTAGGAACGTCCCGAGTGCCCCGAGTTTGTAGATCATTACACAATTTATTAATGTTTTTTTTATACATTTTACAATACTTTTTTCGGAAGCTCGGGTAGATTATCTCTTCTGTGAACCCACAAAGCGTATTAAGTAAAACTTGAAGTTTTCGTGCTGTATTATAAGAATATCAGTTGAATCCCTCTGAATCCCTCGTCCTTCGTACTATATTTTACCTGTAGAAGTTATAAGTAAGTTACAATCTCTATGTTGACAAATTTCGTTTGTTGAACAAAAAAAAGGCGAAAAAAAACTTCAAATAATAGTTAATAGCGATAGTATAGGAGGAAAGAATTAGTTATTTTTTTTTATTATATACGTGTTGTATAAAATCTTTTAGAAAATCGAAAATCATGAATAATATTAACTAACTATGTAATTTATTATTATTATCACTATAGGGATTTTTAAGATACGATAAGAAAATTATGTATAATAAGTATTAGAATTATAAAGATCTCTTATAAAAATAATAGCTGTTAGAATATTGTAAAATATTAGAAATTTGAGTAGACGTAGAATTAGATGTAGAATTAGATGTAGTATTAGATGTAGAATTAGATATAGAATTAAACATAGAATTAAACGTAGAATTAGATATGATTATTATTATTATTATTGAAGTTTTGTAAATAAATGAACCTAAATACTATAAAAAATTAATAATTTTATTTAAATTAATAAATATATGCATGCTTATCTAAAAAAAAGTAACATTTAACAGCATTTACTTTAAACTTCAGCTATAAACTTTAATTAAATTTCGTTCTTTTCATTTTATAAAAATGTATGATCTGATTGGTTAATCAACATGTGATATTTTTCACATGATTAAAATTTATGATTTTAATTGGCTAAACTAATATGCATGATCGGGTTCATCATTTCCTTATTTGGGACGTTCCTACCTGTA
>QKWP01002016.1:29275-92304 GCA_003550325.1 Gigaspora rosea | reverse complement strand
GCCAGTTATGATGGAAATGAGTTGGGGCATTAGCAAGGCTAGAGAACCATTCCTGGGCATTGTCCTTCATATAAGCAGCAGCTAACTCCAATTGGCGAGCAGGGCTCCAATGGTTGGCCTTGGCAGCTCGTTCAAATTCCTCAACCACGTAACTGGGTCCTGAGTTCCATCACCACGCTAAAAGTCGATTTTGATTAGAGATTTTTCACCACCTTGTCCAAGGGCAGCAACAAGAGCATTTATAGCTTGTACAGTATCTTGTAAAGCTTGATCTCCCATGTTTAATTCTGGTTCTGATTCTTCGTTTTCTATAGTTCCTTCTGATTCTGGTTCTGAGTGTACTTTTTCTTCTTCTAATCCTTCTTGAAAATTTACTTCTTCTTGTTTTTCTGTTAGTATGTCTAAAATTCTTTCTAATTTTTTTTCTTCTAAATTTTCTTCTGTGAAATTTATTTCTTGATGAATTTCTGGTTCAACAATTTTTTGGTCAGTATAAGCTCCAATTATTGGGGTCTGAACAATATCTAGTTGAGGATTAAAGATTTGTTGTTGGTGTTGTAAAGGAGAAGTGTGTAGAGGAGTATTATGAGGTGAAAAACGGGTTTTAGGATAAACTTCGGTAACTATAGGTAGAGGTGGGGTTGCTATGGTTAGTTGAAAATATGTGGCTGGGCTAAGATTTTGGATGAATCGAGCAACTCGGTTTGGAGAGGGAGTATGTTGGATAGGAAGAGGATTGTCAAGGGGAATTTCACTAAGAGGAGAAGTTGGAAGTGCAAGTGTAGAATGAAAAGGTATTTGGGTAGTATCTTTGTTGTAGGGTGCTAAGGTAGTAGTGTGAGTGGAATGGGAAGGTCCTGCTTGGTTATCTAAATCTTCTGGTTGTAAGGTACGTGCAGGTCGAGAGGTAGGTGTAAGATTAAATTCAAGATCGTCAGTAGTTTGAATTATAGGTGAAAAGTGATCAAGTGTGTCAATAAGGCGGCCCAGTGGAGGAGTAGAAGTAGTGAGGCCTTCAATATGATGGTCAAAGATATTTGCTGAAAAATCTGCTGGTAGAGTAGTGGCAAGAGTATATCGGGTGAATCGTCGAAGTAATTCAGCAATAACCTCTTTAGGGTCCAAATAAGGATTATGGTATTGGCAGCTGAAAACAATATCACGGGCAGCAGCTCTACAAGTATTATAGCTGTTTGGATGAGTTAAAATGAAAAAGGCGTCAATGGTAACTTGTGAATATCGGCCAGCAAAATAAGTGTCTCTGTAATTGTTCCAAAAACGGCAAAAGTTTCGATGGAAGCTATAAGGTGGATAGCAAATAGTACAAGATAAATCTGGATGACTGAGTTGGAGAACGGTGGTAGCAAGAGCAAATGGATGGTTAAAGTCGTGGGCTTCAATTTGTTCAAGATGAATTTGGTAGACTCTAATTACTCTAGTCATAAAGAGACCTAGAAGTTTAACAACTAATAATTTTTTTTTTAACTAAACCGATGAGAAAATAGGTGAGAGTTTCAATGTACTAACTAAGAGGTAAGAGGGTTTCTAATCTGGTTCTAAAACTAACAGAAAATTAACAAAACAAAATACTAAAACAAATGACAAATGCTACAAAAGCAGAGGCTTCAAGTATGCCCTTCTGAATGAATCTTTTTCAATTCGACAGGAAAATACCGGTGCAAGAGGCTTCAAGTATGCCCTTCTGAACGAATCTTTTTCAATTCTACAGGAAAATACTGGTGCAACAAATGCAAGAGGCTTCAAGTATGCCCTTCTGAACGAATCTTTTTCAATTCGACAGGAAAACCCAAAAAAAACAATTATTTAATTAGGAGCGAGAAGAGAGGAGGTAGCCAAAGAAATATCCTTGCAGAGTGAAGGAAGAGAGGTCCTAGTGTTCTGGCTGTTTTAAATGATTTCCGCCAGAAGGCACCAAAATGTTACAAGCGACTATAGCCTTCTATATAGTTCTTGCAACGCAGCACACAGCGACAGGGATCTTGTAAGGGTCAGAGAAGATATGAAGCAGTGTGGAAGTGGAATATTACTTCACTAGAGCGGTTCATTTTATTTTTATTAATTAATAAGAGTATTATTTATTTAGCAAAGATATATTTTATTGATTTAGATAATAATATTCGAGATATACAATTATTTAAGTATTGGAGGGAGGAGAAAGGGAAGTCTGAGTCTAAGCTAAAAGCTTGTGGGTAGAAGGTCAGAAAGCTAGAGTTTATATATCTTTTGAAAAGTATTAAAACAATAAAGTAATAAAGCAATAAAACAATAAAGTAGTAATGTAATAAAGTAATAATGTAATAAAGTAATAATGTAATAAAGTAATAATGTAATAAAGTAATAAAGTAATAAAGTAATAATGTAATAAAGTAATAAAGTAATAAAGTAATAATGTAATAAAGTAATAAAGTAATAAAGTAACACAACTATACAATAATAGAAACACTTAGAATATTCTAGCGTTTAGAATTTAGAAACCTGTTCTATAACATTACTACCCTTCCTGCTTTAGTTATTTTTACCAATTCCTTTTTAATATTAGGGGCTACTTGAAACAATTGGGCGTACGTGATATCTGCTTTCTTATTTTGAAGATCAGACATAATTGAATACGGTTGTATATTAGCGTTATTAAAGGCTCAACAGGTTTGGTTTTTCTTTTTTTCACGATCACTTTTTTTTCTTTATGCATGAGATTGTCCTTTTCTTTATTTTCTTCTGGAGTTTCTACTTCTTCGGCCTCGCCATCATTCTTCTTCCTTCTTTTTGCTGTGAAAACCTCGAGTAAAGGGTCTGATGAGGGTATTTCAGACTTATATGTACTCTCACCCTCATGAGGTACGTTCTTTAGTTTAAAGACTCATTGCTATTCAATAACTAGGCCAACATAGCTTGTGCCTGATTAATATCCACCATTGGCCTATTTCAATTAGAGTTTTCTTTACCTTCTGGTATTCTTGCCCTTTCGTTTTTATTTGCCATAGGCCAGGGGTTATTATTAACATTATGTCTTAACGTAGGGCACTCGTATGAGATATGTCCTGGTTGCTGACATATGAAACACATGATTTGGGATCGATTTCCTCAGAAGGGAGCATTACCACGATTTTGACTTGGGTTTCTCCTTGTTTCATTATCATTTTTTAATGTCAATACTAATTCTCCCATTAATATTGTTAATTCCTTTAGGGTATTCTATCAGTTTGAGGGTAGGAGGCTGAGCTGCTCCGTTTAATAGATATTGTAGGTATGACGCCATCAAATTCGTCGAAAGAGCTTAGTTACACATAATACCGTTTCTAGAAAGAGTCAATTCACTAAACTTAGCTCTTTCTATAGCAACCTGCAAAGTTCCTAGCATGAATAAACCCACTGCTAGTGCCAAATCCGGCCGTAAGCCTTACACGAAAATTTGAGCTTTCATTGCCTCAGGGTACTGATTTCCTCCTACCGACACATGCCTAAACAAAGCCACCATATCTGCTGCATATTGATCAACAGCTTCCCCTACCTTCTGACATCCGGTGAGCAATTCTGTACTCCATGGCTCATAAGCATTTGTGTACAAAAATTCTGCTGGAATTGATGTACAAAACTCGTGTTAGAGTGCAAATCATCTTCCCACCAGTCATTATGAGGTCTATTATTTCTTCAAGTTTCCCACCATAGAGCAGCCATTCCGGTCAAATATGCACCTACTACCACGATGCATCGATCACACTATATATTATTAGTCTCAAATGCACGACTTACAGCCTTTAACCAAGCTACTGGGTCTTGGTTTTCTCTAGTAAACGTATGAATAGTCATTACGTTCATTTCTTGTATTTGGTTGTTCTGGATAACTTGAGTAAGTGCGCCTGCCATTAGTTGCAACAACTGGTGAACTTGCCGCCAAAAATCGTTTCCTTGGTTTCCTTGACCGTCATTATTGTCATTATTTATATCGAAAAAAGGGTCCATTTTCAATAAACCATTTAATTTCTTTTTTTTAATTTTTTTTTTTGTTTTCTTCTGTATTCTTAGGAATACAGTTCAAAATGTCCACACAATCAGCACTAACCAAATGGGGAGAGCAGGAAAAAAGAGTAAAGGGAAAAGTATAAAGCCAGTTTATTTTGGTCGTTAACAAAGGGAAGTGATAATTAATTTAAATCAAAGTGATACATGATCGAAGAATGAAGGAAGGAAATCATGGGATTTATGTAGAAGACTGCAAACAATACTGCTATGCAGCTAACGCAATTATATACAAATAGTTTCTTTATTAAAAAATATAATAGTCAATGGGAGTACATTTATATATAAACAACTAATTTATGCAAATACTGCAACTGCGAGCATGTATTATCTCTATTGACGTTTGAAACCTATCCCTTTTTATAATTTCCAAATTTCTGGGGGTTTAAAACCCTAACTATGTTGTTTACCTCTCTTTGAGGGTAACTATTCCTCATTGAGATAGTTTTCCCCTTGTAGTGGGTTATACTCCCTTATGGAGGGTTTCGTCCCCTCGTAAAGGGTTTTGTACCCAGTTTTTAATTTACCACGTCAATTCTTCCCAATAAAGACAAATAATATAAAATAAAGTAAAATAAAATAAACCATAATAAAAATTTCTTTGAGCATAACATCGGGTTGCCGATTGGTCTTCCAAGGTTGATCAATACTAGGTAACCACGGGGTTACTGATTGTTTGATAATAAGGTAGCTAAGCCTTGTCTTATTTGTAGTAACAATAGAGCAGGTGACTAACTAAGGTTTTTAGTATAAATAGGAGTAAGTACTATGACTTAGGTTCTTTTATTTTCTCTTACTGGTAAATCAATGAGGACTAAACACATTAATATCGGGAAAAATAGACGGAAACTATACTACACAACACTTCTACTCGAATTTCGAAGGTTTACTCTTTAACGAAAAGTGGACGATTTAATATGGGCAAAGGTATTTATGAGGCAAGTAATTAACTATGGGAGTCACTACTTCTACTATTATGATTTCAAAGTATTAAACTCAACTGAGTTCTTAACTTTAACTCTAACTGAGTTGTTCTTTATTAAATGTGACTTAACTATCGCTTAAATACTTTTTACATTCTTATTTACACATGGCTTAGACTACAGAACTTAGTGCATAAATGCACGAAAGCAAATAAATGTAACTTAGTGAATAAATGCAACAAAGTGAATAAATGTAATTTCGCGAATAAATGCAACTTCGCGAATAAATGCAGGGCCTTATACAGATAAGGAAATAATTTACTACTTCTATCTTTGGGCCTTATCTTTTTTTATATGTACTGACTAGTTGAGTATATATAGGTGGCTATGTATTTCGGGCGAAGTAAAAAAGAAAAGAGAAAGAAAAAGAAGGAAAAGGAAGAAAATAGAAAAATAGCAAAAAAAAGAAAGAAACTAATTCTATCACGGGTACAGAGAACCCTTCACAACGTACGTACGTTGCAACGTTGTACACACACATTTAATAGATAAATTTGAAATTAAAATGACTGCGAAATTTTTCAAAAAAGCTTTCGAATAATTATAACTTCTTGAAGATAAAGATGACTTCAATGTAATTATTAAAATTGGTGAAGCACCAAACGATAAAGTATTTCAAGCACATTCAGCTATTTTCATAATGAATTGAAAATAGCTGATAAAGATAAGAATAATATTAAAATGATTAATTTGAAAAATATTTCTATTCAACAATTTGAAATCATTATCAAGTAAGTTACTAGTTATTTAGGATCATTTATTATATAAAAAATTATTAACATTATTTCTTAATGTCAATAAAAATAAAGATATATTTATGGAGGAATAGCTTTATTGGAAAACCTTGACGCATCATTTATTTTTGAGTTAGTGCTTGTCGCATGTGAACTTATTCTTGAAGAGTTGGTCAAATACCTTGAAATTTTCTTAATTGAATCTAATGCACATTGGCTTCGTTTACATTTTGTTCGCATTCATCAAAAAAGTTTCCAAAATGACAAACTTTTTAAGTTACAAGAATGGTGTAATGATATTTTAGTTAAGTATCCAAATAAAATTTTTGAATCCGAAGAGTTTACATCTCTTCAAGAAATTGCATTGGTTTCGTTGATTAAACGAGATGATTTACAAATGGAGGAAGTTAAGATTTGGAATTACATTATCAAATGGGGTGTTGCACAAAATTCTGATCTATCATCCAATCCTGAAGATTGGTCTAATGAAAACTTTTTAGCATTAAAATCTACTTTAAAAAATTGGTTACCTCTCGTCCGATATTTTCAAATACCTGGTGGTGATATTTACGATCATATTCAACCCTATCAACAAATTCTTGAAAAAAATCTTTGGAAAGATTTAGTTAAAAAACATATGACTCCAGATCGACCAATAACTTCGGTAGTTCTTCTGCCTCGTGTGATTTTAACACAAGAGCTGCCACATAGATCAACGGAACCATTTTCGAATGTTATTAATGAAGAACATGCAGCAGAGATTGCATCATGGATTGATAAAAAAGCTGATACGTATTCCATGACTAATAATCCATATGAATTTAAATTACTTTTTCGTGGAAGTAGAGATGGATTTACTCGTGATTCATTTTGGAATTTATGCGATAAGCAAAAAAATTTAGTCATTGTTATAAAAGTTAAAGGCACTGATGAAATTCTTGGCGGATATAATCCTGTTGGATGGGATAAAGCACTTAATTTTTTTAAAAGATGCAAAGAAAGCTTTATTTTCTCATTAAAAAATGGCGCAGTCCAGACTTCTATATTAAGTCGTGTAAAAGATACAGCAAATGCGATTTATTATTTTAAAAGTTGTGGGCCAAGTTTTACCGGTGGTCTGATTATGTATCGTTCCAATTCAAATGATAGATGTTACTGCTACAATAACACTTTAACGTATGAAAAACTAATTAGAGAGAAATCTACTTATTATTCTTCTTCATGTTCATTCTTTTCATTAGAGGAATATGAAATATTTCAGATTCATGAAAAAGCTATTTAAGCCTTCATTGCCAAATTGTTATATTCAAAAATCTCATTATATACAATTTATAACTCCAATTTTATTTTTTTTATTTTTTTTTTACTTTGTATTATGTATCGGACATTCTAATATCAATATAACAGAGATTATAATAAATATTATATGATGGAATTTGAAAGATTTTACAATGTGGTCCCAAGTTTCTGTTATACAATCTATTAATCAATTTGGATTATCTGAAAGAAGATGTTGATGGTGGTGTTATGTGTTATACGCCTTATTGGGTCGGCAGCTTACAGTCAGCAATTGACAACTGTGGATTTGGTATAAATGCAAATAGACTAACTTTTAAGTTGTAATTTATAACGGCTGGTACAAGAATGTGCTGGACCCTTGTTCATAACGTGATGAAAATTACATGAAAATCAGATACTGAAACTTAAATAAAATATATGATAATAAGATTATAATATTCTACAATAAATATAATAAAACTTTTATAGTATAAGACAATAGCAAAGCAGTAAAAATTATTTAAATATGTCAATCTTTCTAAGTGGCCTTTTGTGACCAACATAGCCGTTTACACTGTCGACCGTTGATCAGAATACCAGCAATCCACCAACTTTGCTATATCGAATAATTGTATAAGATTCAGGAACGTGAATATTTCAATTCCATTTTATTACGATGTGATCAAAAAATTTTTTATTCAATTTATGGAATAATTTCAGATTTGAATGGCTATAATATTCCATTTTATTCCCATTTTTATCTTAATGGAAGTATTCACCATCTCTGGTACCAGTTTTACAAAAGTTTTGGCAGAATTATTGCACCATAGATTTAAAAAATGATCTAAAATGTAAAAGTGTAACTTCTCATTCGCTGAAAATTTGATATATCATGTGGTTAAAGTTACATATTGAAATTAACCTATCGAAACTTATAAATCAAAAAATTTAATACAATTTGAATTTAATATATGGGGGTGAGTCAATAGAAATCAAGAAATTTTTTATAATAAAATTTTTTTGAAAACTTTGAACAGAAATAATTTAATAAAAATTTAACCAAATTTGATAAATTTTTTTTTAAAAATAATTTTATAAACTTATAGAATTAATTTTAAAAAAATTTATCAAATTTTGATCAAGTTCTTGTCAAGATATTTTGATTTAAACTTTTAAAAAAAGTTACTAAAAAAATTTGCTTGATTTCTATTGACTCACCCCCGTATATATATATATTTTTACATCTTATGTTAATAAAGACCAAAAAATGAAGTAATATCTAAGATCGCAAAGCATATAACAGATATTTTAATATCCACAAATAAATTATAAAATGCGTTAGATGCGTGAAATTTCACAAACCTTATGATATCAATACATAGTACCAAATACGAGATTTGTTTAACTATACGAACTTGTTTATTTTATCGAAAAAATGTGGTGAGAATATTTATAAAATTAAAATATGGCTTCTAAATTTGTTATTACTGCATTTTTTTTCAGAATAAAATATTAAATAATTCTAAATTTACCTTAGATAGTCCAAATTTTTTGCATCAGAATAATAAAACGCTAATATTTCTAAATCTGACCATTATTCATTAAAACTGTTTTTATTAAATTCGTCCCTTCCCAGTTTGGCACAGTTCTAAATTTCAGCATCAAAATTGTGGCACATTGTATATAGATCCTGGTACGCTACAGCGCACTTTTTAAATTTAGAATATTTCAGATACTTCTCAAAACATTCATTCAATCATGCTGGTAATTTATAATCGTTTATAATTTATCTTGGAATATTTTGGACGATTTTCAATTATCGATTAATAAAAGTTCAATTTTTAGTCGACTTAGTCGACTAAAATTTAATTACTATAATAAATAATTTTCGTATAACAGCAAGATAAATATATTAGCATTATCAGTTATTAATGATTAGTTATGCATTAAATAATAACGCATCAAAGCTTAAAACATGAATTTAAAATTTTTAATGTGCGTCATTTCATCCATAATTTAAAACATATGCACAGTACGCTTGGTGTGGTGTGCATATTTGAATCTTTTAAGAAGCGGAAATTTTCTTGTGTCTTCCGCCATTAATTTTAGACTCTGGTTTGGCGTAACAATTTTGTGCAACTACTTATAATAAAATTTGGATAGAGTTACCACTATTTAAAGCACGTACGTACTTATTTCTGTACTTTGTACACACGCAGTTAGATAAACTTGAAATTAAAATGACGGCGAAGTTTTTCGAAAAACTTTCGAATAATTATCTTGAACTTCTTGAAGATAAAGATGACTACAATGTAATTATTAAAATTGGTGAAGCACCAAACGATAAAGTATTTCAAGCACATTCAGTTATTTTAAAATATCGATCTTTATATTTTCATAATGAATTGAAAATAGCTGATAATGATATGAATAATATTAAAACGATTAATTTGAAAAATATTTCTGTTCAACAATTTGAAATTATTATCAAGTAAGTTATTTGTTATTAAATAGTTCCGTATATTAAATGTGAAATTTCTAAATTATTTTCTTAATGTCAATAAAATAAAGATATATTTATGGAGGAATAGCTTTATTGGAAAACCTTGGCGCATCATTTATTTTTGAGTTAATGCTTGTCGCATGTGAACTTATTCTTGAAGAGTTGGTCAAATACCTTGAAATTTTCTTAATTGAATCTAATGCACATTGGCTTCGTTTAAATTTTGTTCGCATTCATCAAAAAAGTTTCCAAAATGACAAACTTTTAAAGTTACAAGAATGGTGTAATGATATTTTAGTTAAGTATCCAAATAAAATTTTTGAATCCGAAGAGTTTACATCTCTTCAAGAAAATGCATTGGTTTCGTTGATTAAACGAGACGATTTACAAATGGAAGAAGTTAAGATTTGGAATTACATTATCAAATGGGGTATTGCACAAAATTCTGAACTATCATCCAATCCTGAAGATTTGTCTAATGAAAACTTTTTAGCATTAAAATCTACTTTAAAAAATTGTTTACCTCTTGTCCGATATTTTCAAATGCCTGGTGGTGATATTTACGATCATATTCAACCCTATCAACAAATTCTTGAAAAAAATCTTTGGGAAGACTTAGTTAAAAGACATATGACTCCAGATCGACCAATATCTTCGGTAGTTCTTCCGCCTCGTGTGATTTTAACACAAGAGCTGCCACATAGATCAACGGAACCATTTTCGAATGTTATTAATGAAGAACATGCAGCAGAGATTGCATCATGGATTGATAAAAAAGCTGATACGTATTCTATGACTAATAATCCATATGAATTTAAATTACTTTTTCGTGGAAGTAGAGATGGATTTACTCGTGATTCATTTTGGAATTTATGCGATAAGCAAAAAAATTTGGTGATTGTTATAAAAGTTAAAGACACTGATGAAATTCTTGGTGGATATAATCCTATTGGATGGGATAAAGCACTTTATGGTTTGAAAAGTTGCAAAGAGAGCTTTACTTTTTCATTGAAAAATTGTGCTGTCCAATCTTCTATCTTAAGTCGTGTAAAAGATACAGTAAATGCGATTCATTGTTCTAAAAATAGTGGGCTTATTTTTTCTTGTTCTCTGTACATGTATAATTCCAATCGAAATAATAGATGTTATTGTTACGAAGAAACTTCATTTTATGAAAAACTAATCAGAGAGAAGTCTACTTATGTTTCTTCATGTTCATTCTTTTCAGTAGAGGAATATGAAATATTCCAAATTCATGAAAAAACTATTTAAGCCTTTATTGCCAAATTGTTATATGTTCAATAGTCTCATTATATACAATTTACAAAACCAATTTATTATTTTTTTTTTTTACTTTGATTGTTTTTATTATTAAATAGGACTCGAAATATATTATCAGACATACTAATATTAATATGACAGAGATAAAAATAAATATTATTTGATGGAATTTGAAAAATTTTATAATATGGTCCCAAACTTCTGTTATACAATAGAAATATGCATATGGGCCAATTTGTTTCCTTACGATAATATCACATATGTGACAATTGGTTGTTTAATGTAAAAACATACACGTGTACACAACTTGTACACATATCTGATATTTGATATCAACGGATAAACAGATATTACGAGAATTAATCGCATGAAAGATTGCGATATGATAGAAAAATTCAAAATTTTTAAAAAAATTTATTTTGGAAGACGTTACTTTATACTAATGACTTTTACTTCGTAGCGAATATTTCAAAATACCATTTCATACTGCAATAAATATTTTTCTGGAACATAATTTCAAGATAAAACTTTAAAAAACACTTTCAAAACACCTTATAAAGAATCTTTTTATTCAAAATATTCAAAATAACAATGATCCCCGTGTTTGATACAAGTAAAAGGTTTGTACACGAATGACTTAAAAATTTTGTACACGAATAACCTAAACATTTTAAATAAAATAACAATATTTGTAAGCATAAAAGTATTAAGAAAATGTATATAAAGACGAAAAATATGGTATAAAAATATCATGTCTACAGTTATTATATTTACTTACTGTAAATTCCACCGAAAACCAATTCCCAAAGATTAATATACTAAGACAACCTAAACGTTTAAATCAAGTATAAATAAAAAAATACAAAGATAACAAAGACAACAAGACGAAAAAGAGGGTATAAAATTTTGCTAATGCTCTAGACGCCTTGCAAAGTGTTATACCTACCATTTAGCTAACTACCTTTTAATTGTTGTGGAGTTAATTTCGCGAAAAACCAATTCCCAACCAATTCCCATACTAGCGATTTCAAGAAACTTTTTCGAAACGATAGTTTGTGATTGGTTAAAAATATCATTTCATCATGGGATCTATTTTTAATGTAAGTTAAATTCGCAATAATCACTATCAATATTAATTTGATTGGTACAATTTTGAAGATCTTATTCGAAAACATCACTAAAAGATCCAAATCGGCCCATATGGTTTATTGCCATAATCTATTAATTAATTTTGATTATTTGAAAGAAGGTGATGATTATGGTGGTGTTATGTTTTACGCCTTATTGGGACAGCTTACATTCAGCAATTGACTATTGTGGATTTGGTAGAAATACCAACTACAAATAGACTAACTTTTAAGTTGTAATTTATAACGGCTCGGCTTGTACAAGAATGTGCTGAATTCTTGTTCATAGCGTGATGAAAATTACATGAAATCAGATACTGAAATTTAAATAAAATATATATTATAATAAGATTTTAACATTCCGTCAATAAATATAATAAAACTTTTATAGTATAATACAATAGCAAAGCAGTAAAAATTATTCAGATATGTCAATCTTTTTAAGTGGCCTTTTGTGACCAACATAGTCGTTTACACTGTCGACCGTTGATCAGAATAATACCAGAAATCCACCAACTTTGCTATATCGAATAATTGTATAAGATTCAGGGACGCGAATATTTCAATTCCATTTTTTACGATGTGATCAAAAAATTTTTTATTCAATTTCTGGAATAATTTCAGATTTGAATGGCTATAATATTCCATTTTATTCCCGTTTTTATCTTAAATTGGAAGTATTCACCATCTCTGGTACCAGTTTTACAAAAGTTTTGGTAGAATTATTACACCATAGATTTAAAAAATGATCTAAAATGTAAAAATGTAACTCCTCATTCGTTGAAAATTTGATACATAATGTGTTTAAAGTTACATATTGAAATTAACCTATCGAAACTTATAAATCGAAAAAATTTAATAAATTCGAATTTAATAAATATATATTTTTTTACATCTTATGTTTAATAATAGACCAAAAATGAAGTAATATGTAAGATCGCAAGCATGTAACAGATATTTTTAATCCATAAATAAATTATACAATGCGTTAGATGCGTGAAATTTCACAAACTTTATGATATCAATACATAGTACCATATATGACTATACGAATTTGTATATTTTATCGAAAAAATATGATGAGAATATTTATAAAATTAAAATATGGCTTCTAAATTTGTTATTGCTGTATTTTTTTTTCAGAATTAAAATATTAAATAATCTAAATTTACCTTAGATCAGTCCAAATTTTTTGCATCAGAATAATAAAACGCCAATATTTCTAAATCTGACGATTATTCATTAAAGCTATTTTTATTAAATTCGTCCCTTCACAGTTTGTCACAGTTCTAAATTTCAGCACCAAAATAGTGGCACATTGTATATAGATCCTGGTACGATACAACGCACTTTTTAAATTTGGAATATTTCAGATACTTCTCAAAAAAATTCATTGAATCATGCTGGTAGTTTATATTATCTTGGAGCATTTTGGACGATTTTCAATTTATCGATTAATAAAATTTCAATTCTAGTCGACTTAGTCGACTAAAATTTAATTACTGTAATAAATAATTTTCGTTATAACAGCAAGATAAATATATTAGCATAGATTATCAGTTATTAATGATTAGTTATGCATTAAATAATAACGCATCAAAGCTTAAAACATTTTTAAAATTTTAATGTGCGTCATTTCATCCATAATATACGTAAAACATATGTACAGTACGCTTGGTGTGCATATTTGAATCTTTTAAGGTGCGGAAAATTTTTCATGCATTAATTTTAGACTCTGGTTTGGCGTAACAATTTTGTGCAACTACTTATTAATAAATTTGGATAGGGTTACCACTATTTAAAGCACGAACGTACGATGTAACGCTTGTACACACGCATTTAGATAAACTTGAAATTAAAATGACGGCGAAATTTTTCGAAAAGCTTTCGAGTAATTATCTTGAACTTCTTGAAGATAAAGAAGACTTCAATGTAATTATTAAAATTGGTGAAGCACCTAACGCTAAAGTATTTCAAGCACATTCAGCTATTTTAAAACATCGATCTTTATATTTTAATAATGAATTGAAAATAGCTGATAAAGATAATAATAGTATTAAAACGATTAATTTGAAAAATATTTCTATTCAACAATTTGAAATTATTATCAAGTAAGTTATTTATTATTAAATAGTTTTATGTGAAATTACTAAATTATTTTCATAATGTCAATAAAATGAAGATATATTTATGGAGGAATAGCTTTATTGGAAAACCTTGACGCATCATTTAATTTTGAGTTTGCTTGTCGCATGTGAACTTATTCTTGACGAGTTGGCTAAATATCTTGAAACCTTCTTAGTTGAATCAAATGCACATTGGCTTCGTTTAAATTTTGTTCGCATTCATCAAGAAAGTTTCCAAAATGTCAAACTTTTAAAGTTACAAGAATGGTGTAATGATATTTTAGTTAAGTATCCAAATAAAATTTTTGAATCCGAAGATTTTACCTCTCTTCAAGAAAATGCATGGTTTCGTTGATTAAACGTAACGATTTACAAATGGAGGAAGTTAAGATTTGGAATTACATTATCAAATGGGGTATTGCACAAAATTCTGATCTATCATCCAATCCTGAAGATTGGTCTAATGAAAACTTTTTAGCATTAAAATCTATTTTAAAACATTGTTTACCTCTTATTCGCTATTTTCAAATGTCTGGTGATGATATTTACGATCATATTCAACCATATAAAAAAATTATTGAAAAAAATCTTTGGAAAGACTTAGTTAAAAAACATATGACATCAAATCGACCAATATCTTCGGTATTCCTTCCACCTCGTATGATTTTAACACAAGAACTACCACATAGATCAACGGAACCATTTTGAACGTTATTAATGAAGAGCATGCAGCAGAGATTGCTTCATGGATTGATAAAAAAGCTGATACATATTCAATGACTAATAATCCATATGAATTTAAATTACTTCTTCGTGGAATTAGAGATGGATTTACTCGTGATTCATTTTGGAATTTATGTGATAAGCAAAAAAATTTGTTGATTGTTATAAAAGTTAAAGATACTGATGAAATTCTTGGTGGATATAATCCTGTTGGATGGGATAAAGCATTTAATGATTATAAAAGTTGCGAAGAGAGCTTTATTTTTTCATTGAAAAATGGCGTTGTCCATGCTTCTATTTTAAGTCGTGTAAAACTAAAAAAAATGCGCTTTATTGTTCTGAAGACTGTGGGCCAGCTTTTACTGCTAGTCTGTTTATGTATAAGTCCAATCAAAATGATAGATGTTTCTGCATGAATAACACTCATATTATGAAAAACTAATTAGAGAGAAATCTACTTATAATTATTCGCATTCATTCTTTTCAGTAGAGGAATCTGAAATATTCCAGATTCATGAAAAAACTATTTAAGCCTTCATTGCAAATTATTATATATTCAATAATCTCTCAATATATACAATTTATATAACTCCAATTTTATTTTATTTTATTTTTTTACTTGATCGTTTTTATTATTAAATAGGACTTGAAATATATTATCAGACATTCTAATATCAATATAACAGAGATTATAATAAATGTCATTTGATGGAATTTGAAAGATTTTACAATGTGGTCCAAGTTTCTGTTATACAAGAGATATATGTTTATTGCCATAATCTATTAATCAATGTGGATTTTCTAAAAGAAGGTGATGATTATGGTGTTATGCTTTATACGCCTTATTGGGTCGACAGCTTACAGTCAGCAATTTTCAACTTTGGATTTGGTAGAAATGTCAACTGGAAATAAACTAACTTTTAAGTTGTAATTTATAACGGCTTGTACAAGAATGTGCTGAACCTGACTGGTACTTTATATATAACGTGATGAAAATTAATGAAATCTGATACTGAAACTTAAATAAAGTAATATATATTATAATAGGATTGTAATATCCCGTCGTTAAATATAATAAAACTTTTAGAGTATGTGACAATAGCAAAGCAGTAAAAATGATTCAAATATGTCAACCTTTTTTAAGTGGCCTTTTGTGACAACGTAGATGTCTATACTGTCGACCGTTAATCAGAACGACAGCAATCCACCAACTTTGTTATAACGAATAGTTGTATAAGAATCAGGATGTGAATGTTTCATTATCAAATTCCATTTTATTACAATATGATCAAAAAATTTTTATTCAATTTCCGGAATAATTTCCGATTTGAATGCCCATTTTTAACTTAATGGAATTATTCACCATCTTTACAAAAGTTTTGGCAGATTTATTGCATCATAGATTTAAAAAATGATCAAAAATACAGGAGTGTAATTCTTCATTCACCGAAAAATTTGATATATCTTATGTTTAACGTTGCAAAATGAAACTAATCCGTCAAAACTTATAAATCGAAAATTTTCACATAATTTGAATTTGATATTTTTTTTTTTTGCATCTTATGTTTAATAATAGACCAAAAATGAAGTAATATCAAGACCGCAAAGCATATAACAGAAATTTTTAATAGCATAAACCTATAAAAAATTATACTATACTTTAGATATTGAAATTTCACAAACTTTATGATAACAATACATACGAATTGTATATTTTATCGAAAAAATGTGTTGAGAATTTCTACAGAATTAAAATATGGCTTCTATTACAGTATTTTTTTTTTCGAATTAAAATATTAAATAATTCAATTTAACTTGGATCAATCCAATTTTTTTGCATCAAAATAATATAACACTAATGCAGTAATATTTCTAAATAAAACAATTATACATTAGTGCTGTTGTTATTAGATTCGTCCCTTCCTAGTTTGGCACAGTTCTAAAATTCAACATTAAAATTCTGGCACATTGTATATACAGTAGATCCTGGTACGCTACAGCAGAGTGTTATAAATTCAAAAATTTTTTAGTAGCACAAACTCATAAAAAAAAACATGCTCAAAAAAAAAGTTTATATGCGCGTTATATAAACGGAGAGCCCCGATATATGCGCAAATTTAAATCTATGTGCGTTGCGCCTACTGCGCCGATCCTTTAAATTTGCGTATTTTTACGCAAATTATAAAAAATGGCTTTAAACAAGTAATAATAAGAACTGACTATGATTTTTAAATCAACTAATCGGTCGACAATTTTAAAGTTAGTTGACTATTAGTTTATATGTCTATAAGTCTATTAAATGATGCAGTTCATTATCCATTAAAAGCTCATGGACATAATTTTGGAATATTTCATATACTACTCAAAAAATTTACTCAATAATGCTAGTATTTTATATTCGTTTATAATTTACTTGGAACATTTTGGAAGATTTTCAAATAAATTTCAATTTTAGTCAACTTATCGACTAAATTTAATTACTATAAACAAATAACTTACGTTATAACAGCAGGATAAATATATTTAGCATATATTATTAATTATTGTGACAGATCATAATGAAATCCAGATTAAAATGAAATGATAGTATAAAATCTCGAAAACTAAATTTTTTTGGAGTGCATTTTTTAGGGTTAGGGGTTTAGGGTTAGGGTTAGTTTTAAAAAAAATTATAATAAACAAGTATTAATGGGTTTTAGAAGGCTAGCAGGTTAAGTTTAGAATGTAGATTTCATTTTAAATTATGATCTGCGACAATTATTAGTTGTGCATTAAATAATAGCACATCAAAGCATGAAATATGAATTTAAAATTTTCATGTGCGTTATTTCTTTAATGGCGAACACATTGTTAATCCTTCCGCACATTAATTTATACTTGTTTGGTTTAACAATTTTGTCAACTATTTATTAATAAATTTGGATAGATCATTTATCATATGATTTTGGTGGTACGTTGGGATTTCATGCAAAATTTGAAATACGCCACTAATATAAGTTTTTTAAACCACTGTCAATCTTTACCAAAATTTGGTAATATATAGATTTAACCTTCTATTTATAGTAGTAAAATCTTTAGCGGTTGTATTATTTTAATAAAATATACTTCCTTATATAGCTAAATTTGCCTGGGGGCTTCAAATTTGCTAGTGTTACACAAAAAACTAATAGTAAAACTATTTCTAAAACAAGGGTCGTCTAAAGTTGTGTCCATCACATGACATAGAGCCAATAGGATTGTTTATTTTGATCAATACAGATCAGCCCGAAGAGACAAAAACAGCGAAAAAAAAGCGAAAGTCGCAAAAATACAAGAAACAACAGTCTAAACCCATCTTGGTGCATTAATAAAAATGACAGGAGGACAATTTTACTATAAGATATGCCCTAACCCTAACCCCAAATTAACCCTTACCTAACTTTAATTAAAAATCAAAAACACGTGACTGGACACGGCTTTAGACGTCCCCTAAAACAGGTAATTACCAATCAGAGTTGCGTTTATTATATAATCTGTTACACAAAAAAGTATGAAGGAAATTTATTTTAATTGGTTACATGACAATCATCTGTCATTCAGAAATAGCCAATCAAATTACAATAGATTTACAAAAAATGCGACTTTTGAAGAAATATCGCTCATGTGATACAATAGTGACACATTGAATTGACTTAATATTCTTCAAACTACAAGTTCTTAAGTATTTTTTATTGTGTTTGAAAACTTGGGATCGAATAGGATCGAATGTTTGGCCAAGTTTTTATAATACTAAGTTTTTTCTTTTTTTTTTTACATTTACTAATCAAAATGCCAGTAAAAAAGTGTTGGATTTCTCTATTTTCACTTCTTCTGCTACATCGTCATCCTGTTCAGATTCCTTTTTTTCTTTTTCTTGCTCTTATTCTTGTTTTCTTAATTGGTAAGTGTGTTAGATCCTTTTTTTAGTTGTTTTATGAAACTTTCAACATTATAGTTAATGCCTTTTTTAAAATATTCTTTACAATGGCGGCAGCAATATTCCATTCTTGCATAACAGCTATGATGATAGCTGTGCCCACAAACCAGGACTTTACCATCGTTTAAAGTTTATGTCAGTTATCACACATGTTAGGTTCAGGTGGAAAATTTGAACTATATTCTGTAATTAGGGTTTATTTTAAGAGAGATATTTTTTTTAAAAAAAAAGTTATTTAGTTTCCTGGCCAGTCTGCTACAATAGGTTCTACACAATATCTAAATGCTGTATGTTCTTATTAATTTTTAATATCATTTGAAATGCATTAATGTAATCATATATTAAATATAAACCTTGCACTTGAAACCCAATTAGTCGAATGTTTTTAGTAGATTGTTTCTCTTTTCGTTCATTTATTGCATCATTGTAAACATGAACTGTTAATAATTCAATTTTATTAAAATCAAATTTTAAATCTCCAGATGCAATCCATTGTAATCTTCAAGATTCCACTATACTGATGTAATAATCTAAAACAAATATTGCTTGCATCAATTTTTTGTGGATTATGAATATTTACATTATTAATAATAAAAGGAATTGGTGCACATAATTTTATGGGTTTGCAAATACATGTTGCCAAATATGAGGCTATCGATAGTGTTGTTGCATTAGGACATCTTTCTTCATGCATATTATGATAGTCATCCAGATTATAAACAAGTAAATTATTATTCTAAAAAACATTTATTTAATACATATATATAACAATAATAATATAAATTATTAAATTATATAAAAAATAATATATTGTTTGTAAAAAATTTTTGAATATTTTGATAATAATCTTGAATAAGTTTTTTTTGTAATTATTGATTGTTTTACTAAAACTGTAACACCCAAATTATGTAATGTATCAATAGCAACAGATGATATTCCAAAAGCTAAAAGATACAAACCAACCTCTAATTCAAAACTATTAACAAACATATTTCGTATATTAGACATTATATAACAAAAACTAACTACTGTTTTTTTTGCTTCTATTTTTTTGTACATAGATCTTTCATTGGGAATTAAAGCATTAAACATTTGATCAAAAACATGTGCAAATGAGCATCAGCATTTTCTATCATTAATTGAAAATGAACAGGGCTAAGTTCAATAAAACTAGGTCTATCCCATTGCAATTGATAAAGAACTTTTGTTAGAATTTGAACCTGATCTGCAAATACGAGACTATTGTTGGAAGAAGACTTTTGGGTATTACAATATGCAACTGGTTTATCATTAATGTTCACTTCTTTCATTTCAAACAGGGGTTTTTTTGTTTGTATGACAATCAGGTTCTGCATATTTCTTGCCCGATTTTTAGATCACTATATTGTTCTAATGTTCCTTTATTTTGTGCTTTATTATATGCTATAGAAGTAATTTTCTGAAAAAGAGTAGAATTCCTATCACAATTTTGTATAAAACAGGGACTTTATTTTTTTATAATAAAAATAAATTGGATGGCAAAAGAAAAATCATGATAGACAAGTAATAACAAAAAGCATATAAGTGCTCATAAAAACTTTTTCATTAAAAAAAAAAAGAATTATACTTTTTAGAAATAACGATTAGTACCATAAAATGCCATATTGAGGAGGGTTATTATATAGAGGGTCCCTTGTAAGTATTACTGTATTTTTGCATTTCGTACTTCCATATTCTTGCAAATACCGGTAAAAAGGTAAAAACTGAAAATACTGCACCTGATGACCTTAAAACGTATCCAGTACAAATCAGGTACCTTATACGCATTTACTAATTTTCTCCAAGTTTCAGATTCTGACCAATCAGAATGCAATATCAGGTGTAATGCAAAGATCAAAACAACAATCGCTCTCTTTCAAAAAGTCACATTTATATCAAAATTTCGCCTAAGAAAACACCTTTTACGACTAAAAAAAAATTTCCTTGCAAAAATTTGGTATAATGTTGCCCACTAAACCCTAACTGAGATGACACATTTAATTAGAAAGTGACATGTAAATTGGTGCGAATAATCCCAGCCAATAGAAACTTGGGAAAATTAGTAAAAACACCTTATACGGCGTTTGCGATTTAATGATATTGGCCAATCAGAATAAGCTGTCGATCATCGACAATCCTCGTGATTACAGCATTTCGGCCAATTTGTTTCAACCTATTCAATTTTTAAATTAGTTGCGGGCTGCAACTAAATTAAAAAAAATAGTTGCGGATTATAAGAATTTATAAAAATTTAGTTGCGCATATAAGCATTTAATCAAAATTTATAAGTAAAATTTGCAAATTTATATGTGGAATTTGCACATGCACTTCAGATTTTGGTTGCGAAATTTAAAATTTGTTGCGGTCCGCAGACTCCACAACCAATTTCAGACACTGTTTCAACCCAAAAATCAACCAATCATGATTGAGGATTATCAAAGAAATTTCGTACTTAAAATTTATTACAGTACGAATTTTCATAAGAACGGCCTTTTTAACTAACCTTGTGTTTATAATTAAATACGTAGAAAATAATGGTGCATATATATTTAATTATAAGCCAAATATATGCTAAAAAGGTCAATTTTTTAAAAATTTGCTTCCGAGTTTATCTTTGAAGTTGTCAACCTATCATAAACCCATCGTTCCCCTCCTAAACACCCGAATATTTCAACAAACGGTAAAAGCACTTCTTTCTACAGCTTAGCATAGCTCTTTTATTGAGTTTTATTGGTTTTTTAACTTGTCTACACGTCAAAGAAGCTCTTTTGTTAGTTGTAATAAGTGCTTCGTCTGTGAGTTTTTCAACGCACTTAGGAGCAAATTTTCATGTAACAGTTTATCGAAAAAAGGCCCAAAAAATCAAATCAGTCGATATGGCCAATCAAAATAAATTTCCCTCATGCTCACAAAAAAAATTTACGTACACTCTACCCTTAAAGCACATACGTATGCATAGTACTTACGATGTAACGTTTGTACACACGCATTTAGATAAACTTGAATTTAAAATGACAGCGAAATTTTTCGAAAAACTTTCGAATAATTATCTTGAACTTCTTGAAGATAAAGAAGACTTTAACATAATTATTAAAATTGGTGAAGCACCAAACGATAAAATATTTCAAGCACATTCAGCTATTTTAAAACATTGATCTTTATATTTTCATAATGAATTGAAAATAGCTGATAAAGATAAAAATAATATTAAAACTATTAATTTGAAAAATATTTCTGTTCAACAATTTGAAATCCTTATCAAGTAAGTTATTTATTATTAAATAAATCCATATAATTTATGTAAATTACTATATTATTTTCTTAATGTCAATAAAATAAAGATATATTTATGGAGGAATAACTTTATTGGAAAACTTCGATGCATCATTTATTTTTGAGTTAATGCATGTCGCATGTGAACTTGTTCTTGAAGAGTTGGCTAAATATCTTGAAATCTTCTTGATTGAATCAAATGCACATTGGCTTCGTTTACATTTTGTTCGCATTCATCAAGAAAGTTTCCAAAATGTCAAACTTTTAAAGTTACAAGAATGGTGTAATAATATTTCAGTTAAGTATCTAAATAAAATTTTTGAATCAGAAAATTTTACCTCTCTTCAAGAAAATGCTTTGGTTTCGTTGATTAAACGTGACGATTTACAAATGGAGGAAGTTAAGATTTGGAATTACATTATCAAATGGGGTATTGCACAAAATCCCGATCTATCATCCGATCCTGAAGATTGGTCTAATGAAAGCTTTTTAGCATTAAAATCTACTTTAAAAAATTGTTTACCTCTAATTCGCTATTTTCAAATGTCTGGTGATGATATTTATGATCATATATCATATTCAACCATATAAAAAAATTATTGAAAAAAATCTTTGGAAAGACTTAGTTAAAAGACATATAACATCAAATCGACCAATTTTTCGGTAGCCCTTCCACCTCGTGTGATTTTAACACAAGAACTGCCACATAGATCAACAGAGACATTTTCGAACGTTATTAATGAAGAACATGCAGCCGAGATTGCATCATGGATTGATAAAAAAGCTGATACGTATTCTATGACTAATAATCCATATGAATTTAAATTACTTCGTGGAAGTAGAGATGGATTTACTCGTAAGTCATTTTGGAATTTATGCGATAAGCAAAAAAATTTGGTGATTGTTATAAAGTTAATGGATATAATCCTGTTGGATGGGATAAAGCATTTAATGATTATAAAAGTTGCGAAGAGAGCTTTACTTTTTCATTGAAAAACGGGCTGTCCAAACTTCTATCTTAAGTCGTGTAAAAAATACAAAATATGCGGTTGCGATTTATTGTAATGAAAATTGTGGGCCATGTTTTACTGTTGGTCTGTTTATGTATGCTTCCACTTTAAATGATAGATGTTGTTGCTTCAATGACACTATATATGAAAAAATAATTAGAGAGCAATCTACTTATGATTCTTCTTTGTTTTCATTCTTTTCAGTAGAGGAATATGAAATATTTCAGATTCATGAAAAAGCTATGTAAAAGCTATGTAAGCTTTCATGGCCAAATAGCTATATGTTCAAGAATAACCTCATTTTACAGTATATAATTCTCGTATAATAAATAGTTTGCATGTAAATTTGAATTTATTTTTTACTTAGTCGTTTCTGGCTTTCTAATTATATTAAGATAACAGACCTTATAATAAATGTTTTATGATGGAATTTGAAAGTTTTTACAATATAGTTAGTCCCAAGTTTCTTTAATACAGAAGATATATACTTATTTCAATATTATCTATTACAATTTGATCTTGAATTATACCAAAGATAATGATAATTATGGCATTATGTCGACAGCAATTGACATCTGTGGATTCAGACTAATTAAACTTTCGGCCAAACCAGTCCACAATAAATCTATTCAATATAAGAAATTCTAATGAATTCCAAATATAAGAATGTTAATATAATATTTATTTTTAGACTCAGTTATCTTTCTTATACCGTATTTTATTATTCATCAGTTTGAAAATTTTCATTAGTTTTATCACTTTTGGTAAGCCCAATCAATTTCACAATTTAGTCATCTTTTGTTGTTTCGTCATTTAAGGTTCTACAATATTGACAAAAGACGAAACTAAATTCGCATTTCGTCAATACGAAGCTTCCAGGTTTCGTTTAACAACTGTATGATCGAATAAATTTGCTTTATTTATTATGACAACTTTCATTTGCTTTAATATATTCATTTTGCCTTTTATATTTTTAATAAATAAAATTCCAAATATCATAAAAAATAATATGTATAAAAATTTTTGCAATGGATGATTATATAATGATCAGTAACCTGAAAAGAACATTAATGTAAATACGAGCTATGGGCACAAAAAATTGAGTATGAACTGAAAAATTATTTATGTATCTGATAATAAATCACGTAACTTTTAAGAAATAAGCAAACATAGACATTGTTTTTTTTCTTTAAAATAAAGCGAAATTATCTAGAACTGGAATGTATGTTAACTTTTATCGGCAATAGCAAATAACAGATATAGCATGTCAAAAAGTTAAAAATCATTAATGTATATTGCTTTATGATATAATTCATAATTTTTATTGAGTGTAACAAATATTAGTAAAATACCTGTTTGAATTGCTTAGTCTAAATGCTCAGATTTCGATAAATTTGTATGTTGTAAAATTAGTATCATAATGCAGTAATAACTCAGAAAATCTTATTAATGACATCGAGTAAAAAATGTCATTTGGAAAAAGTACATTTTATAGAGAACATTTTATTAGTGCTTGTGGAGGTTGAAACTAAGATGGCTGCATTTGTAGTTTACTGTTGGCAGTTCTTGAATTCAGGCGAGTGAAAGATATAGAATCACTACACAACAAAAAAAACAGAACACTTCAACAATAAGTCCAATAATTAGAGGTGTATCAATTTGGCAAGGTAAGGCTTATTGAGCTTATTGTTTAGATGATTTATTTATTTTTTTACAAAAAAGTACAGATTCTAACCTACTGCTTTCAAACACACCCTCCAATGCAAATCTTACGTTTTTGATACTCCTGCACTTACTTTTTTGATACTCCTAAATGCACCCCAAAAATTTTATTACTTTTTTGTGACACAGCGATTTTATAAAAGTCACGTGACCGCTGCGATTAAAATCGACCAATGGAATTGCAGGCAAGATTCAAATAAAAGGCTTAAAGTTTTTTTTAATCGGAACTAATTTTTTTATTTTGTCATTATTATTTGAATTTCTAATAAGAGTTGCAGAGATGAAAATTACCATTCCAATAGTAGTAAACACATCAAAATTGGCTTAGTGTATCACGAGATATGAGTAAAAAAATTTTCGCAATTTTTAAAAATTGCGAAAATTTTTTTACTCATATCTCGTGATACACTAAGCCAATTTTGATGTGTTTACTACTATTGGAATGGTAATTTTCATCTCTGCAACTCTTATTAGAAATTCAAATAATAATGACAAAATAAAAAAATTAGTTCCGATTAAAAAAAACTTTAAGCCTTTTATTTGAATCTTGCCTGCAATTCCATTGGTCGATTTTAATCGCAGCGGTCACGTGACTTTTATAAAATCGCTGTGTCACAAAAAAGTAATAAAATTTTTGGGGTGCATTTAGGAGTATCAAAAAAGTAAGTGCAGGAGTATCAAAAACATAAGATTTGCCCCTCCAATCAATACAAATTTTAACTCTATTTATAACAATTTTGAAAGAAATAAAAAGAAGAAAATCGAAAGAAAAAAATCACACCATTACTTATGAATTCAAAATGTTTTTTAATCACATTCTTGTTTTAGTTAAACCATAATTAAGTTATGCATCAATTTACTTTGTCTGGTTTTTATTATAAAAATTAAAAGATGCTTTGATATAGCTACTTGTTTTACCTGATTTGGCCTTGAAGAAAAATCATTATTAAAACCCTGACAAAACAAAAAGCAGCAATACTTTTCTAATTAAGATTTGTTAAACAAAAGGTTAATGAGTTAACTATTATTATTAACTTTTGACACAGTTGATGGGTCATATGCATTATAGAATTTTGATCTGCTGCTGACATTATGCATTTAAAAAGGTTCTGTATTACAAAACAATAATATTTACCTTGACCTGAAGTTGTATGCACCAGTTGCATATAAAAATACTTAAATAATTCAAGTTTTGTAAGTTCAAAACGTTGAGTAACCTACTGTATTTGTATAACATGATTATAAATGTAAATGCGAGAAAACAACATTTCAATCTTAGCATTTGTACTTTGTATATATAATTCTGAATTTTTGGATCTTTTAAATCTATTATCGAATTATTAAAAATTTCTAGCAATACGTTTGCACTTGATTAATATATTGGCATAGTGTCTCAATAGTTCTTAATAAGCTGTTTAAATAAATCTGGTATTTCTTTTTAATTGTTGAACATGAACTATTACAGATATTAGATACCAAATATAAATCATGTGGATTTTCATAAAAGGAAGTTTCAGAAAGCAATTTATTCATAATAATTCCAAATATATAACTATCTGGCTTGAGTATACTTTTTTTTTTATAAAATTTCTAATGCAATATAAGGCAAAATTCCATATATTGTTTGTTTTTATTTATATTATTTACAAAAAAGATTAACCTTAAATCTATAATATTTGTATCTTTAGAGAAGTGACAAAAATCAGATGATTTTTTAGCGGGGAGAGGGTAAGAAAAGTTGAAATATATATAAGAATGACTATATATATATTAAGAAAGAGGGAGGAGGTAGGCCTTTGATAAAAAATAATCAGGTAATTAATAACACAGCCCTTGTATTATTATGCAAAATGATTCCTGTATAAAGGTCCTATAAACAAATTAAACTTTATAAATAGCATTAAAGCTTGTTGCTAGTTGCTATGCTTTTTAGTATTTGTATTTTTAAATAACTACAGTATAGAACAGTAAAATAAAAGACATCTAATCTATACATATAAGCACCAATTTTTGGTGCTTACATAATCAATTCTAATTGGCTAACTTTATAATTGATTTTATTGGTTAAAAATCTATATTTGTTGAACTCATATAAACTTTAATTTATATTTCTTTTCAAAACAAAGAATAAAAAAATCCTTTAACAGAAATATAGTTTATCTAAAAATCTATCAATTTGTTAAAGAGTTTTTTGATTTAGCTTGTTTTAAAATGTTATAATGCTTTAAACTTTTTATTAATAAACATTGGATGTGTTTTACTGTACTGTACAATTTTGCATATTTAAGAACTATAATAAAACTATTAGTAAGACCCTGGGTCGAATAGCACAGTAGTTAGTGCTCCGGTGTCTTATTCGCAAGGTTGCCAGTTCGAGTCTAGTAGATAACAAAAACTGTGTTGGGACCACGAATAGTAAGGATCTATGATGCGGCGTTGAACATCTCTCTAGTTTCCGGACTTGGTACTACAGCTACAATGAGTTGTGTAATATAGCCACAGAGGTCATGCGACATCCAGAAAAGGAAAAAATCTAACAAGAAACATCGTAAAAATAAGGAACTTCCACTATAAAAGGAATGCTATGAACAGGAAATAAAAATCAAGGATACCGACCGAATTAGAAAACTGGGCACCTAATCACGCTACACTAACTGAAAATAGTAAGTGGCTCCTAGGGTAGATGAAAAAGGGCCAACCTATATAGCAGGCCGGCAGAGTATATAGTTCCTTAAAGCTATAGTTGGCCGGCTGGATTCAGCCAAGAAAAATGGACGATTGGAGGGAGGTATAGAGTAGTTAGGAAACCCTACTATATATGTAAGACCTTTGAAAAATGAGTTAAAAAAGAGCGCCAATAGCGCCCTTGGGTATACTACTAAGGAAATTTAAAAAAAAATCTATTAGTATTTGGATCCTTAGTTAATATAATACTATATAGTACATTTTCTATACTGTTATAGAATGAATAGTCATTATTTTATTATATTTTATTATTATTTTATTTTGTATTTTATAATCTTAAGAAGTAGACATTTAGAATAGTTTATATCGCTTATAACGCTTATACTGCTTATAACGATTATATCGCTTATAACGATTATATCGCTTATAACGCTTATATCGCTTATAATGCTTATATCGCTTATAACGCTTATAACGCTTATATCGCTTATAATACTTATACCGCTTATACCGCTTATACCGCTTGTAATGATTATACCGCTTATAACGCTTATACCACTTATACCATTTATAGCGGTTATATCGCTTATATTACTCTTGTAAATTAACGCTTATAATGCTTATTCTAAAATGTATTTAAAGACACAGAATTTCCCTTAGTCAAACTAGACCAAGACACCCCACTTCTCTTATATTTATTATACATCTTGTACTGGGATTTCTTAGTAACAGAAACCTAAGGATAGCCCTATCTTAGATTATTAATAAAGAAACTATTTTTCTTAATAACACCAAGTTTATTATCAAGTAATAGTAAAATCGATAATTCCTCATTGAATACTCTCACGAACTGCCCTTAGAGAAGAGTATAATTTCTTACAGACTAAGGAATTATACCTACCTCTTGGACACCGCTATAAACTGATAAAGGATCCCTGTAGCTGTGTCGTTGTTATAGTAAGGAGTTAAAGAAGGCCTCCCTACTGTAACAATACTTTATATTATATGAAATTTAAACTTATAATTAAGTAATATTTTTTTTAGTATAATGACTTGAATAAATTAAAAATTTAAATTCAAATATATAATTATTATATACCTCTTGTAAAAAATTTTCAAACTTGTAAAAAATTTTCAAACTTATAAAAATTATCTAGGTATTTCTTATTTTATTTTTTTTAATTTATTTTTTTTTATAGTTCCAATTTATATTAAACCCAGATTGCTACCACTATTTAAATATTTAATGTCCTTCTAAAATATTACAATAATCTAATGATTTTAGCTAAGTTTTTTAAAAAATTTATCAATTACTTTATTGTTACTTGTCCTATTTCAACTTTTTTTTCAAAATGAAAATATTATATTAAAAACTAAATTTAATTTTTAAAATTCAAAACTTATATTGTTTTAATAAAATAAACATGGAACTCTTTCTGACAATCACTTGAACCAAATTTCCCACTAAAAGAAACCAAAATTTTCTTGTTAGAGTGTTGTCTATATTTAAAGTATAGTAGAATAACACAGAAATATAGTTCTTATAAAAGTTAACTTTGCTATATTGGGAACTTCTTTGTATATTTGATATGCAAGCTAAAAGCATCTTTTTACAAGATAACTAGCAGAAGGTGGTGCCCTTGTATGAGAAATTTTGGTAAAGATTCAAGTTCTTCTTTGTCAATGAAGTAACTTGTAGCAAAACAATAGGGAATAACAAGAAAATAAGTTTTTTTGAACAAATATTATAAAACACACTTATAGTATTTTACTACCATAAGTAAATTAGATTTGCAAATCTGTGTAAAAAAACAAAAAAATAAACTTTTATAAAACCAAAATAAAATTAGGTTAGGGTGAGGCCTGGGATTTATCTAGGCATTAGTATATACAAAATTTAGCAAGGAATTTTTTTTATTAGAGCCCTAAAGATGGTTTCATAAGCAAAATTTTAAGATATGAACGTTTTTTTTAAAAAAATAAACAAAGAAATGAAATTTTATGTTACACCTGATCTTAAATTTTTATTGGCTATTCTAATCGTTTTGTGTAACATAGTGTAAAACACCATAGGTGCGTTTTAGAAAAATCTTTTTTGAATATACTTTCTTCAAGTTTGATACAAGTGACTCACTTCATATTTTGCTCTACTCTTTTTTTTCTTCAAATTTTTTTGAAAAAGTGGGCAATTTAGCTTATATTTGGTAAAACATTGACATTGTTTACAGTTTTTATTTTTGGACAAACTCAGTAGAATGCAACCATATATTTGTTTTGAATATCACAATACTAATATACATGATAAGGATCTAATGTCTATAGTTAAAGAAATATCTGAAAATGAAATGCATAGTTAAAAAGAATATTTTAATATTAAGGCAAAGCTTTACAGTATAGATATACAATTGTTGAGTTGTTATATAGTTTTTTTATGCATAGCACAGGCTAAGATAGTGTACTTATCATAGATTGTTTTATTTTTTTCTGCCTTTTTCTTTGGTTTTTCTATTTTGTTTTGGTTTATATTGGTCTTTATATAGGTTTTGTAGTATTTCTCTCTTTTTTTATCTACTCTTTTATTTTCTTGATATGTTTTATTTTTCTTAGTTAGTTGAAATTTAAATCCTTCTGCTTAAGAAGCTAAAAAAAGAAGGTAGGCAATTATAATAAGTTAGGATGTAAATACTATTTAGTGATTGTTTTAAAGCGTAGCAGAGATTCTCAATTTCTATGCATTAAGTGATACAAAAATTACGTTTTTGATGCACTTCTCTTTCAAAAGTTGCTTTTTTGATGCATCTGTATAAATATTATGAAGATTATATTAGAAATATAATTCGAAAAATTTTTGTATATCCACACACATTTCAAATTTGTTAATTTAGTATAACAAAATAACATATTTATATATTTGTGTAAAGAAATTATCATATTATATGCTCCAGATCTAATAATGCTACACATTTTCCTAGTATATTAAGTATTATAGAAATATTTAATATAAAGATAAAGTTTACTATAGCAGATCAAATATAAATAATTTTGATATTAGTAACAATAAGCTAAATTAGTCAGTATTTTGAATTTAGATAAGCTCTAGCCATAATTGTATAAAACTGCAAAGTTAATTATATTAACCTAATAAAGTACTAGCATGGTTGCTAAATTAAAAAAAATTTTTTTAATATTTTAATAAATTTTATAAAGTATTATTTTGCAGCAACTCATCGCTATAGTAACCCTATTATCAACTAATTAAGATTGATTACATGTATTAATACTTTTTTTTATTAAGATTTTTTTATTAAGTTTTTATTATTATTTTTTTATTAAGTTTTTTTTTTATTTATTTATTAAATTTTTTTATTTATTTTATTAATTTTTTTTAGCACAATAGAACAAATTGACAAAAAAAATGAAGAAGAAAACAGGTTAAAAATGGGGTAAAAACAGGGCAAAAACAGAGTAAAAACAGGACAAAAAAGGTGCTAAAAAACAATAAGAAAGATGCTGAAAAACAGTTAAGAATTTACAGAAAAAACCTGCTACAAATTAATGAAGAAACAAAGAACTTACTAAATAAACTAATAAAAAATAACAAAATTACTAAAGAACCCAATAAAAATGATAAAAAGATCTACTGAAAAATGAAAAAGACCTACTAAAAAATGAAGATGATCTACCAAAGAACTTACTAGAAAAAACTACTGAAAATAACGAAAAACTACTGAAGAACTTACCAAAAGAACCTACTAAAATTAATAAAGAGACAAATTATGAACCAGCTAAAACGACAAAATTACTAAAAGAACCCACTGAAAAAATAATAAAGACCTACTAAAGAACTACTAAAAGAAACTATTAAAAACAACAAAAAGTTACTGAAAAACTTTCTGAAAGGATCTACTTAAAATTCAAAGAGACAAAGAACCTACAGAATGAACTCACCAAAAAATGATTAAGAAACCTCACTAAAAAATAATGAAAAAAAGCCCTACTGAAAAACAACAAAGAAAACCCACCAAAAAATAAAGGTTTATTGTAAAAACTACTGAAAATAACAAAGAACTTACTGGAAGAACTCACCAAAAATTGATGAAAAGACAAAGAACCTACTTAATATACCCACTAAAATAACTAAGTTACTAAAAGAACCTACTGAAAAAATGATGAAAACTCACTAAAAAACTACTAAAAAAAACTACTAAAAATGATGAAAAGTTACTGAAAAACTTACTAAAAGAACTTACCAAAATTTCAGAAAAACAAGGAACCTACTAAATGAATCCATTGAAAAACAATAGAGAAGTTTTACCGAAATACGATAAAAAAGTCCTACCAAAAAATGATGAAGAAGTCCTACCAAAATAAAGAAATTCTATCAAAAAACTATGAAGACCCATTGAAAAACCAGAAGACCCACTGACAAAAACAGGACACAAAATATACATAGATAGGTCATGTATTAGTTTGCTTATTTTTGGTGTTTTTTATAAAGATCTTTTCTATTTATAGTAATTTTTGCTTATTTTTGAGGGGGTTTCTATAGATCTTTCTATTTTTAGTAATATTATAATTAATCTGACCTATCTATATATATTTCGGAGTTCTAAGAAGACCACTAAAAATGAAGAAGACCCACTAAAAAACAATAAAAATCTACTAAAAAATGATGAAAACACGCTAAAACTGACCAAAAATGATAAGATAGCTCTATCGATAACTTCAGCAATGGCTCTAGTAATAACTCTAGTAATAACTCCAATAAAAATTCTAAATAACAACTAAAAAAAATTTTCATGTTAAAAAAAAATAAAAAAAATTATTTATATAATCATCAATCTAAAAAAATGATTAGTCAATCATATAGAGGTCGCATAGAAATGGGTTGCTATTTTACTTTTGCCAATTTTATAAATTAGAATTAAAGATTTGTTTTAATAACTTTACTTAAAAATTTAAATAAAATTTATTAAATAAATATTTATATATTTTTTATAATTGGAATAGTCTGGTCTAATATACCAGAGTTTAATTTTATTTGATGGATGCAGATTATATTAGTTGTTGAAACTAAAATGGGATATGTACCCAGAAATAGCAAATTATATTGTGCCAGAAGATCACTATAAGCAGTTGAGTTTGTGCGGCTTAGCACTGGCCTGTGGTTTACTGCCTGCATAATGCAAACTGGCCATTAATATGAATATGTGATGTGAATTAATATTTACTAGTTATAGTTATAAAAATAGCAGGTTCATTTCGCTATAATTTATGTGCTATTGAAATTGAAACTAAAATGGGATATGCTCAGTGTTTAAAATTGGATTTTAAAATTATATGTGGAATACATTTAATATTTTAATAAAGTTGCGGAATTATTTATTAATATGCAGATTACATTTTTAATTAACAATATAGTTGCGGAATTATTTATTAATATGCGGATTACATTTTTTATTAATAACAATATAGTTGCGAAAATTAATTTAATATGTAAAAACTAGATTTTTATTTTTCTGCTCAGTTAAGAATTTTTAACTAATTCCATAATTGAATCAAATTACTTGATTACAATTACATTTGAATCAATATAAGTTGATAGGATAGATCAAAAAAATGATAAGCAGGGGCAAGAAAAACTATAAACTAGCAACAGAAACAAGACTGAATTTGGTAATTAGATGTGGGGCAGGTCCGCATAATCAAACCATTAATTACCTTCCGTATATAGTAACTACTAATTCAATAAAAGGCCGCATGAAAACAAGGGTATGAGATTATGCCAACAAACATCCATTCAGCTATAGATTACAATGTCCTTCCCTCTCTATGGAACCTGCCATTTTCATTCTCATTATCACATATCCCTTGCTCATTAATTGCTATTTCTGGGTGCATATTCTGTAATTGTGCATAATTTACAACTAACGCTAATGCAAATGTTTTCACCAAATAAAATTCATTTCAGGTATGCCAGACAAATTATTGCAATTTTGAGCATGCGTGACTTTTGATTTTAATACCATACCATAATAATTATACTAGCCATTTACTAAAATTGTCAAAAATGGCATTCTTAATCTAATGCATTAGAGATTAGTTAATTCTGTAGATGCTTATTTAAGTTTAAGCAGTATGCATAGAATAGTTGCTATTAAGCACAAATTATTCTTGCCGTAGTATTTATATGCAGAATAATTGAGAATTTTAAATCCTTCATTATATTGAGATTAAAGAAGTATTATCTCTATATAGAGAAGATTGGTTTTATATAACAAGTGTCCACAGATTCACCTCATATCGAATCTGCGGAATAAAAAAATATATAATATACGGAAATTCTGTGGAATTTTGTTTTTTTATATTTGCGGAATCCACATGTATTAAAAAAAAACTTGCAGAATAAATATTTAATTTGCGCTCCACAGATTCCGCATACCAATTTTAAACACTGGATATGCTCCCAGAAAATAGCAATAATATTGTGCCAGAAGATAACTATGAGCAGTTGTTTATGCAGCTTAGCGCTGGCCAGTAGTTTCCCGCCTACATTGCATAATACAGATAGGCCATTAGTATAAACATGTAATATATATATATATATATAGTAAAAAGGTGTAATTTGGTAAAGTTAACATAACTAATATAAAAACTTTTTTATTTTAAGGCCATGCAAATAAAATTAATTGGTTCTCGTAACATCTTAAGACCAACCAAGGGCACCTGGCACCCAGATGTTATTGTTATAATCTAAAAAATGTTATATAAATTTTTTAAATACTAAAACCTTTTTATATAAAAATATGTATAGTAATCTTAAAAACTTCCATACTACAAATTTATATTCCTACACAAGAGATACAGCTTATACACCATCTAACCAATCATACTATCTACCAACATCAACTTACTAGTCTTTTGACACTCATTCAAAATCTAACTTCACAAGATCTTCACTTCTATACAGATGCTTCAATCCAAAATTTACAATCTTCAAATATCAAATCTGGTATTGGCTAGATTTGTAAAAACAATACCTCTATTAAATTCAATACAGCTACTACTCCATATCCAGATTCAACATGAACTGAACTTGAAGCAATTATTTCCCTTTTCCTTACAATTCCTAATAATACACATATAAATATTCATTTAGATAACAATACTGCAATCAAAAATCTAAAACAAATACACTCTTCTAAAACTATACAAAACAAAAATTGGGATATCATATCTATTATTAATCAAATTAAATATATCAAAAACATCTCATTTACCTTACACAAAGTTAAATCACACCTTAATTCTTTTCATAATCAAGCAGACCTACTTGCAAAACGTGGAACTAACAAACCAATACTCAAAATTACCCATAATTTTCTAAATTTACCAATCTATTTTATGTGGAACAATCACCTTATTCCTTCCAAAATATGTACTTTTATTAAAAACATATATACTATACAAGAGCTATACTCCTGGACTACTCTTAAAATATTTAAAAACACATTTGAAATTAATTGAACACTTTGTTTTGCCATTCTAAACACACTTGAATACAATCATTCTAAATATTCTTTCAGAATTAAAATCTTAACTAATAATCTCCCAACAATGGAAAACCTTCATATTCGCTACCCATATTTATATCCTACTTCAAAATGCTCTCACTGCTCTGATACTGAAGATACTCTACATATACTTATCTGTTCAAACAATAACAATAATATCCAACAATCTATAATTAGTATAATTACTGAAACACTTACTTCTCTCAAAATTACTACTATATCCCCAGTTACAATTCTTAATATTCTTCTCCAATTCACACTTAACACACCTAGCCCAAAATATAACCTTCTTCTACACTATATCATTGGAATTTACTCTTCTAATGTTTTTGAAAATATTAAATCACTCACTACTAAACAAACTAAATTATTCCTTACTAATCTGTCTAACAATCTCTTGGATTGGTTCCAAAATATTATTTTGTCTTCTCAAAATATCTTTCAACATCAATGGGAACATGCTCGCAATATAACTTCAAAAATAAAAAAAAGAAAATATTTTTTTCCAAGAACACTCCATACAACAATTACATCAACATCAAATATATCTCATATAGATTTCTCTTATTTTATAGAAAAATGGGTTCTACAAGGTTTTTCTCTAACAAACTGTATACAATAATGTCATGATATATGCCAGAGGTCTCCTCCAACCTATTCTAGCTAGTTAATTAATTTGAAATAATTAATCATAGCATATATAGATAATAGGGGGTATAATGTCACATTGGGTGCCTGTTTACAGTAATACAAATGTAGTTTTGAAATCTTTAAATGTAAATTTTATTATTCTTTTTACTTAAATAAAGTTTCAACTATGGCATTTTAATAATAATAAAAAAAAATCTTAAAAACTATATATATTAATGGAAGTTGGTAAGTTGTCACCCCAAGTGGCAGGTCTAGAGTTCAAATTCCACTGGCGATGCTTTTGAAAAATAAACCTGTGTTCCGGTAACTGTGTCTTGTCGATTGGTTGGGTACACTACCTGTAGTCCTTGGTTACCATCTTGAATGGGAGCTTTCGGGCGAAATTGTGTCTCATTACAAAGACAAATCCAAGGAACCGGAGAAACAGAAACTTATTTGGCAAGTCCCGAGTGGAGAGGTAGCTAGACTTTCGACGGTACCGGAGAAAAGGATCTTAGTGGTGACTGACCGGAAAACTGGACAGGCAAGAGCCCCTATGGCAAAGGGGGCCTACCAACCTGGCCGCCGGAGTCGTACCGAAGGAAAAGGTCATGTGTTATAGAAGCATGAACCAAGGAAAGGGAGACCTTAGGAACCTAAAGCCTGGCAGACCGATCCTTCCGGGCCAACTTGATTGGTAGTCTGGGATAACTGGGGAAAAGGATCCAAAGAGTGACTGACTGGGTACTGGGATCTAGTGAACTCCACAAGGGCAGTAGTAGGTAATGGTAGCAGTTGCAGGGTAACCCCCTGACTGCAAGTTGTTTGCCTCGGTGAATGCGTAAGTTACCGAAAGTGTAGGTGAATACCTGTGGGGGACAGGTATCACTCTACCAGGTTTACCACAGGGGCAAATGCCCTTCAATAGGTGTTTGGCTAAAGCCTCAGGGTACTTTTAATAGTGAATTACTCGAAAGGGTATATTGGAAGGAACATTGAACATGGGTAGCCTGATTCAGAGTTAATTGCAAAATGATTGGCGTACGTACGTATACCTAACTGTAATTGCGTACATACGGACGTAGCATTTAGAAACTTACAATTAAATGGCAGCAAAATTTTTTGAAAAACTTTCAAATAATTATCTTGAACTTCTTGAAGATAAAGAAGACTTCAATGTAATTATTAAAATTGGTGAATCTCCAAGCGCTAAAGTATTTCAAGCACATTCAACTATTTTAAAACATCGATCTTTATATTTTCACAATGAATTGAAAATAGCTAATAAAGATAAAAATAATATTAAAACGATTAATTTGAAAAATATTTCTATTCAACAATTTGAAATCATTATCAAGTAAGTTATTTGTTATTTAAGATTATTTATTATATAAAAAAATTATTAACATTATTTCTTAATGTCAATAAAATGAAGATATATTTATGGAGGAATAGTTTTATTGGAAAATCTTGAAGCATCATTTATTTTTGAGTTAATGTTTGTTGCATATGAGCTTATTCTTGAAGAGTTGGCTAAATATCTTGAAATTTTTTTAATTGAATCAAACGCTCATTGGCTTCGTTTACATTTTAATCGTATTTATCAAGAAAGTTTCCAAAATAAAAACCTTTTAAAGTTACAAAAATGGTGTAATGATATTTTGATAAAGAATCCAAATAAAGTTTTCGATTCCGAAGATTTTACATCTCTTCAAGAAATGCGTTGGTTACATTGATTAAACGAGACGATTTACAAATGGAGGAAGTTAAAATTTGGAATTATATTATCAAATGGGGTATTGCACAGAATCCCGGTTTATCATCCAATCCTAAAGATTGGTCTGATGAAAATATTCTAGCATTAAAATCTACTTTAAAAATTGTTTACCTCTTATCCGTTATTTTCAAATGCCAGGAGGTGATATTTACGATCATATTCAACCATATAAAAATATTCTTGAAGAAAATCTTTGGGATGATTTAGTTAAAAGATATATGACACCAGATCGACCAATATCTTTGGTAGTTCTTCCGCCTCGTGTGATTTTAACACAAGAACTGCCACATCGATCAACAGATCCATTTTCGAATGTTATCAACGAAGAACATGCAGCAGAGATTGCTTCATGGATTGATAAAAAAGCTGATACTTATTCTATGACTAATAATCCATATGAATTTAAATTACTTCTTCGTGGAAGTAGAGATGGATTTACTCGTGATTCATTTTGGAATTTATGTGATAAGCAAAAAAATTTGGTAATTGTTATAAAAGTTAAAGATACTGATGAAATTCTTGGTGGATATAATCCTGTTGGATGGAATAAAGTACTTAATAATTATAAAAGTTGCGAAGAGAGCTTTACTTTTTCATTGAAAAATGGCGCTGTCCAAACTTCTATCTTAAGTCGTGTAAAAAATACAAAAAAAGCGATTTATTGTCGTGATTATTGTGGGCCAGGTTTTGCCGGTGGTCTGTATATGTATAATTCCAATCAAAATGATAGATGTTATTGTCGCAATGCCACTAGCGGTATATATGAAAAACTAATTAGAGAGAAATCTACTTATGATCCTGCGCGTTCATTCTTTTCAGTAGAGGAATATGAAATATTTCAGATTCATGAAAAAACTATGTAAAAGCTATGTAAGCTTTCAAGAATAATCTCATGCTACAATATATAATTCTCGTATGATAAACAATAGTTTGCACGTAAATTTTATTTATTTTTTACTTGATTATATCTGTTATTAATCGGTCTCGAAATTTACATATTAGGCTTTCTAATATTAAGATAACAAACCTTATAATAAATGTTTATGATGGAATTTAAAAAGTTTTTACAATATAGTCCCAAGCTTTCATTATACAGGAGATATATACTTATTTCAATATAATCTATCAAAAAATTTGATCTTGTCATACCAAAGATAGTGATAATTATGGCATTATGTTGACGGCAATTGATATCTGTGGATTCAGTCTAATTAAAATTTCGGTCAAACCAGTTCGTAATAAATATTTTCGATATAAGAAAGTTATAATGAATTCCAGATTTAAGAAAGTTTGTAGAATATTTATTTTGTACTCAGTCACCTTTCTTATATCGTATTCTATTATTCATCAGTTTGCCAATTTTCATTAATTTTACCACTTTTTGGCAAGCCCAATCAATTTCTCAATTTAGTCATATTTTGTTATTTCATCATTTAAGGGTTTATTGACTAAAGATGAAACTAGATTTCACATTTCGTCAACACGAAGCTTCCAAGTTTCATCTAACAACTGTATGATCGAATAAATTTGCTTTATTTATTTTATTAATTGTTTATATCAACTTTTGTTTTTTTTATTATATTCATTTTGTCTTTTTTTTATAATTGAATTTTATTAAAATTTCAAATTTCATAGAAAAATATGTATGAAAATTTTTTGATGTAATGATCACAGTAACCTGAAAGATCATTAATGTAAATAAGAACTATGGGCACAAAAATTGTGTATGAATTGAAAAAATTTTTATGCATCTGATAATAAATATGCAACTTTTAAGAAATAAATAAACATAGATATTGTTTTCTTTTCTTTAAAAAAAAAAAGCGGAATTACCTAGAACTGATATGTATTTTACTATAATCTGGTAGTAGCAAATAACAAATATAGTATGTCAAAAAGTTAAGAATCTTTATTATGATGTATATTGCTTTTTGATATAATTTCATAATTTTTTTGAGTATAACAAATATTAGTAAAATACATGTTTGAATTGCATTGTCTAAATGCTTAGATATCAATAAATCTATATATTGTAAATTAGTATAATAATACAATAATAACTCAGAAATATTATTAAAGACATCAAGTAAAAAATGTGCATTTAGAAAAATTACGCTGTACAGAGAAAATTTTATAAGTGCATGTGGAGGTTAAAACTGAGATGGTAACGATTATGCATTTAAAAAGGCTCAGTGTCAAAGAAATGCCTGAAGTGCTTGCACCGGTTGCGTATATAAAATACTTAAATTATTCAAGTTTTGGTAAGTTTGTAAAGTTGAGTAACCTACTCGTATAATATGTTACTGATTGCATTTTAAATGTAGATTGTGAAAAAGCAACATTTTCAGTTTTAGCATTTTTAAATTATACATATAATTCTGTATTTTTGGATCATTTAGATCGATTATCCAATTATTAAATATTTCTAGCAATACGCTTGCACTTATTGGTAAGATGCTTAAATAATCAGGTATTTAATTTTAATTGTTGGACGTGAACCATTACAGATATTAGATGCCAAATATAAATCATATGGAATGTCATAAAAGGGAAGTTTTTTATTGGACATCATGCAAAGTATTTCCTATATGAAGGCCCTATGAACTAATCCAGCTTTATGGATAATTAATCTCTGTTGCAATGTTTTGTAATCCTATTTCTCATGATAATGTATTGGCATTCTTTTTTAAATAACTACGAAGATTTCCATTTTTTTGCATAAACCTATTAGTATTTGGATTCGTAGAATGACTTGTAAATGTCAAAATTCGTATTCAAATAATTATCATAAACCTTCTGTAAAGATTCTTTAAATTTATGAATACCCAAATATTTCAAAGTTATTATCATTTCAATTTTTCCCTTCCATTGTTTTTTTTTTGATAGTCCTAATTATAATATGTCCATCCATGTTGCTGAATATACTTTATCAAATTCGCCTCTGTCTAAATATTTAACGCTCTTTAAACTTTTCAAATTGAATAATCATAATAATTTGATACTTTTAACTGAGTTCCATGGACAAAACATCAATTACTTTATTTCACTTTGTAAAATTTTTTTCAAAATGAAGCGTATCAAATAAATAATGTGTTAGATATCTTTAGTTCATAATAATATATGTAGCGGTGTGTAATTTTTTGAATTCCTTAAAAACAAATATTGCTATTGTTATTTAAATTATGAATAATTACCAACTATAAACTGAATGCCCTAAGTCAATTATTTTGTATTAATAAATGTTAATTATAATCCTTTCCTAAAAGATTAAATAATTTAAGAATTTCTAACTTTTAAAATGTAAAATTTAAAGGTATTAAGGAAAGTTCAATTCAATCCAATTAGCGTATTTAGCTTCAATTTTTTCGGTGATACGCAATTTCCGTAAAAGCAACAAACGGCAATTTTTCTAATTCTCATATAATTACTAGTCTCAGCAGACTTCAGATAATGTATGAACGCTTTATACTTATTTATTTCAACTCCAATTCCTAATAACAATCACTAACTTGATCCATTTCATCCCTACACATTTTTTGATAATAAATGCTTTATTCCAGAGTATTGTATATCAGCTGATGTTTGAATGTCAATTAGTTTCAGATGATAAAAAGAATTATTGTTTTGAGTAATTTTTTCTGATGAGTTACGGCTTTTGTATTTAACATTTTAAACGCAAAATCAGATGTTACGTACGTATGTCATATTTTTTAATGGCTGTTGTTGAGTGTAGTATATACGTACGTACGCACGGTGCAGGACATGCACAATTGTAGCATTTTTTGGAAGTAAATTTTCGTAAGTTATAAATTTCAATAAAGTGAAGGATCTAGAACTCTCAAAACTCTTTGCATAGAATAATACGCAAAGAATAATATGTTCGCACTTAACAGAGAAACCATTCTACTGAATTTAAGTTATTTTTAATGTGTTAGTTAATCTTTATTCTATATAAAGTGATAGAGGTATTTAGATTTTCTGCATCGTACATGCGTACAGTACATATTTATTATTGGCAACAAATTAGTGCTATTCGTTGAGGGTAGTGTAACGAAGTTTACTAGCTGAATACTGTGCGTATACAATTTAGATTATATTGTCAATTATGATAGATAAATTATATATTATACAACCATTATAAGTAATAAATATGTATTACACATCGTTGCGTTCGCAGCCGGGTATTTTTTTCCTTCGCGTTCAAAATGTCAATTAAACAAAGGTTATCAAATGAAATTACTAAAATCATAGACAATTTTAGCCGATTAAGTTCCGCAGATTTTCAAAATTTAGTAAAAAAAGGAAGCTCTAATGCAATTTTCATGTTTGCTATTGCTATGTGCATAGAATTGGTATTGAGAAGGATGAGGATATGGTATTTGATTATTATCAAGAAACAGCAGAGAATAATTCTTTTGTAATGTATAAAGTTTGGTCATTACAATCATTTAGGAATTGGCGTTAAAAAAATAAAATGCAAGCATTTACATGGTATCAAAAATCACCTATAAATAAGATAAATAAAAAATTTTGATTCTGGCAGTAAATATAACTTTGTTGACCAAGTATTATTATAGGAAAGTTATAATCATAACACTGTGTTATATAACACCTTATATAAATAACTCAAAATTTAACTAGGTTAACCCCTGTAGTGTAACTAAAAAAATACTCTTCTCACAATTTTATACTAAGCACTAACCCTAACCCTAACCTAACTCTAACCCTAATTCTAACTCTAGCTCTAATTGCAACAATATACTGGTAGTTTAAATAATAGGGTGGTATATAACACGGGCGTTATGAATATAATATTCCATTATTATATGATTATTGAATTACAGTACTAAACTGTTATGCTGGCTATAATTTATTTTGTTACATTATTTTTAATTATATTAAGGTAGATTATAAAAAAATAATAAGTCTAATGTTAATTCTAAGCATTTGTGTGACTATTTTGACATCAAAAAAAAAAACTACTAAAAATTTAAATTTTAAAATTTGCAATAATTTGTCTATAATTTGCATAATAAAGCACTTAATTAGTATTTATTAGCAGGTAAATAATCTAAAATCAAATTATTATGTTAGGCCATACAAACTTAGGTTGTTCTCAAGCACCTACCTCAATGATTAATAAATGATTGGATTGATTAAAAAAAATTGACCGTGATCCATCATTTCAATCAAAAAAAAACCTGGAGTTAACAACCACCTTTTTTTTCATCGAGTTATTCTGATTGGCTAAAATTTAAAATCCGCATTTTGCACAATGATTTCCGGCAAAATCATTATTAAAATCATTTCAATTAAATTAGATTAATCGAAATGATTGAGCAGCACCTCGATCACTAGCAAATCTCATTGAGGGGGCTGCTTAAGAACAACCTTAATCAATTGATTCTCATAACCCGGCGGATCAAATTCTGCAAAATTTTTTAAAAAATTATTGACTATATTTACTATCTGGGTGTTTTTTTTAGATGTCAATAGAAAAATTTTATATGTCTTTATATACAGTATAAATTTTTGAAAATAAAATTAAAAGCTCGTGTAATCTCTGCATAAATAACTAATATTGGCGAAATGGTATAACCGGCTGATATGGAAGAAATAGCATAACTGGTTGATATGGAGAAATGGCATAACTGGCTGATATGGGAGAAATGGATATATGATACTTTCGCAGAAATGCCATTATAAACGGGCGGTATTCGCTCTACTTTGTAGGCATGTTTGCCATAGTATTTCATCATTATTAAATAAAGAACCCTCTAATCGATTCTAAATCACATACACTCTCTTTCGAATTGCCAAATCACTATACGTAAACCCTCTCGCTTGTCTAAATACTAACAACTATAACATACCACAGCACAGTCCCTGCCCCTGTGCCAACGTGATTTCCTGTTAATAGTTGCTCGTTTCCGAGAGGTATCGCTGGTTAACGCTGGGTTGCTGGCCATTTTCCAATTTTGTATTATGAGAACCAAAAAATTAACCTTGTAGCCTTATTATTAATTATCAAGATATTAGTTATACATATAGAAAGTAAAATCTGTTATCATTCTACTAAATACCTCATAATTAAAATCATAAAGTTGCTGAATGGATATTTTGAAATATTCAACAACTTCTAGACTGGTTTTAAAGCTTATATTTATGCATTATTGTTATTACCATTCGTGAAAATTATTATACCAATATTAATAAATGAATCAATAAATTATTTTGTAATAGAAATACTTACAAATACAGTCATATTCCTCAATAAACACCCCTATATAATCACAAAGCTTAAATCCTAAAAAAATTCATTAATAAACTTATAAAAAATACTTCTGTATAAGCACATTATAATAAAATTTTTTATAATCATATTTTTGCATAAAATAAAACCAAATAATTATAGAGAAGTATAATTGTATATCATTTGCATTAAACGCTAAAGAACTATCTATTTTCTGAGTTCGTTATTATACTAAACTGGTTTATAGTGACAAAAACTAGTGAATTTCTATCAGTTGCCCCAGAATTTATGAGAGCAGCTGTAAAAGATTAATATATGAACAATAAAACGTGAGCAGTGCATTAGAGATCCATAACAATATGAAAAAATATTATGTTTACCTTAGGTGGTGCCAAAGATACTAGGATCTCAAGATCATAATAAATAAGACCGAACCCAAATTTCTCCGAAGTTACCGCGTTCGGAAATAATTTTATGTGCTATGAACATTTAGGTAATAGAAATCTAATATATGAAAGTAAACCCGTGAGTACTGCATTAGAGAACTATAATAATAAAGGACAAGTAAAATACAAAAATACTTATCTTAGGTGACTCAAACATATTAGGTCGCAAAATTATAGTAAAAAAACAAATTCATATTTCTCTGAAGTTACCGAGTTCTTTAATGAATTATGAGCAATTACCCTATAACAAATTGCAGCATGGAATGATACTGCAATACACGAGAGAGCTTGGACATAGAACCACACGAACCTGCACGTAAATCTATACGAGATAGTGTATGGAATAACACGTTTATCCCTTAAACCGTCCAGGTTCAGCAGGCAAATTTGCATGCTTAAATTTTATAAATTCATGCTGATCTATTTTTTTTAAAAATAAAAATATTTTATAATTTTTTTTTTTAAATAAAAACTATGATTATACTATTTAAAACTTTATTTTATTTACTTAATATTTATAAAAAATTTGAGGTTGCTTATAAAAGAAAAGTTTATAATTTTTTAAAAAAATTTTAAATTTAAAAATTTTTTCCTTTTTTTTTAGTTTTACTTAATAAAAATTTAAGATTTAACCCCTATTACCTTAACCCAAAGTTGTAGACAATTTAAAATTACACTACTTTTATTATTTTAACTTTTATAATTTATTAAGCAAAATTTAGACTTTACTTAGTAGAAACTATAAAATTTCTCTTCAGGAACATATAAAATTTTAAGAAACTTTTTAAAATTTTAATAGTAAAATTAAAAAATAAGTTTTGTAAAAAATGTAATATCTTGATCAAAATTAAAGATTTAATAATAAAATTTAAATATATTATTTATAAAAGGAATATCTTTAATTTTATTCAATAAATAGGGGGGTCAAGCTTAAAAAAATTTTAAGAAAACTCAAAAAAACTTTTTAAAAATAATTTTAGCGGGCAAATTTGCCTGCTAGATGGTTTAAGGGATAGCACATAATAAGGCACAGATTCTGTGCAATAGTGCACGTACTAACGTGCAATTTTATATGTTTTCTTGTGCATTATCTTGTGCATATTTACGTGCAGGTAACATATATATCTGATATATACATAATAACAGATAATATATCGTATATGCATTATTTTATTAACTAAATTTTATAATTTTATTAACTAAATTTTATAAGTTTTATTAACTAAATTTTGCATTTTATTAACTACTTTAATTATTTTATTAATTAAATTTTACAATACAAATATATTTACATGCTGAATAAGAAAATACTTCCAATTACTAAAACTACCAACTTTAAAAATAACCCAGCAACTAATAATAAACAAAGTAATAGTACCAAAATGAAAGGTTTAAAAATAAATTCGAAATGACTACTTTAGAAATAAATCCAATAGGGACAACTCTGTTTGTGGCAAATCCAATGGCAGTAACTCAAGGAGATACTAAAATACAATAATATACAGAAATTATTAAAAAATAAAAGAAAAAATAACAGTAAAAAAAAATAAAGCTGCGATACTACCAAAAATGATGACAAAACATACACCAAAATGATAGTGATTCCAAAAGAGCAACTTCTAAAGCAATAAATCTAAAGGATGGTTTAAAAACAATGACAATAACCAAAAAAAAATTATATAAAAATTAATGAGTTGTAAAAAAAAAAATTATAAAAAAATAAAAGACAATAATAAAAATTACAAGAATAAACAAAAAAAAAAAGCAAATATTTATTTGCTTACAAATCAAATATAATTTGTGCGCGTCAATGCACGGAAATTATTATTGATAAGTGCAAAAAAACAAAAAAAAACAACAAAATGAATGTTTTTGTGTGCATCAATGCATGGAATTTATAATCATTAAGAATCTTAATGATCATCACATTAATGCACAGAATTATGATCGTTAAGGATCTTAATGATCATCACGTTAGTACATGAAATTAAGGATCTTAACAATTGTGACAATTGTGATATTATGCACAAAAATCATGATCGTTAACGATTGTGATGATCATGATATTAATGCACTGAATTTAAGATCGTTAAGGTGTCTTAACGATTGTGATGATCATGATATCATGTACAGAAATGATCGTTAAAATTGATCGTGATGTCAGTGCACTAAAATTTTAGTTGTTAAGAATCTTAACGATTGTGCACGTCAGAGTACGAAAATTATGATTATGAACGTTAAGAATTTTAACAATTGTGCATGACAGTGCATGAAATTATGATTGTTAAGAACCTTAATGATTGTGCACGTCAGTGCATGAAAATTATGATCATTAAGAATCTTAACGATTGTGCACATTAGTGCACAGAAATTATGTGATCATTAAGATTAATATACGTCAATATATGGATATAATACTATGCACGATAGTGCACGAATTTCAATTTTTCGTATGATAACGTGTAGTAAATTTTTGGATGATCAGTTTCCGTTCAGTTTCCGTGCAGTGATTATGAAACCCATGCTTACTCGTATACAATTTCGTATTTATACATGCATTTCGTGTGTATTGAGTTTTCATAGGTAAAAGATCTAATATAAGAAAACAATTGTGGATAGTTTATAGATAATCGTAATATAAGAATGCTTACCTTATAAATATTAGGGCCGCAAGATCATAGTAACTAAAAATGATCCACATTTCTCTGAAGTTACAGAGTCATTAATATTTACTAAACAAGTTTATTTCTATTTCCTCTTCACTTTCACTTTTCTCCTCTACTTCCTCATTCTCCTCTTAGTCGTCCTCACTCTGATATTTGATGAACAACCGTGTAATAGAAATCTAATATATGAAAAGTAAAACATGAGTAAAGTGTTAGAGAGTTGTAATAATGCAAAAGAACGATAAAATAGATTAATATTTATCTTAGATATATAGGACCGCAAGATTATTGAAAATAAAAACGAGCCCACACTTCTCCAAAGTTACCGAATTCGTTAATATTCATTAAATGCGATGAGCAACTATGTAATAGAAATCTAATATATAAAAGTAAAACCATGATGAGTACTGCATTAGAGAATTATTATATGGAAGAACTAGTAAAATATAAAAATTCTTATCTTAAATATATTAGGACCGCAAGATCATAGTAAATAAGAACGAACACATATTTTTTCAAAGTTACCAAGTACATTAATCTTTATTAAAGTTTGATGGACAAAGAAATCTAATATATGAAAAGTAAAACAGTGAATAAAGGATTGGTAGATTATAATAATGCAAAAGAACAATAAAATGCAATAATATTTATCTTAGATATATTGGGCAGCAAGTTCATAGTAAATAAAAACGAACCTCCTCCGAATTTACAGAGTTCGTTAATATTTATTAAATAAATTTATGTTCGATAAACAGCCGCTAATAGGAATTTAATGTATGAAAAGTAAAATAATAAGTAGATTATTAGAAAATTGCTATAATAATACTTAGATATATTGGATCACAAGCTCATAGTATATAAAAACGAACCTACACCTTTACGAAGTAACCGTGTTCATTAATATTTACTAAACAAAATTTATGTGCAAGCAATAATAATCTTATATATGAAAAGTAAATCGTAAGAATTGATGAATTGTAATAATGCAAATGGAAAAGTAAAATCGTAAGAATTAATGAATTGTAATAATGCAAATGGAAAAGTAAATATAAAAAGTACTTATCTTAAAATATTAGAGCCGTAAGATCATAGTAAAGAAAAACGAACCCACTTCTAAGTTACTGAGTTTGTTAATAATTATGAAACAAAAAATTTCTGTGCGATAAAAAACAATCAAGTAATAAATAAACAAGTTTTAGGATCAATTTTCAGAAAACGTGATAACTCAGAAAATTCAAAATTTTGTATACACTAAAGTTCAGATGTTTTTTTACAGGACCTTGATCAGAATATTATGCATATAAATAGTAAATCGATCTTATTCATCTATCATCATGAAATGAATACAACCGTTCATTCATAATGCGTAAAAATACGAAGCTCCCTATCACATTTTGAATATTTTGAACGTGAAATTAAATCATTATCACAAATAAGCTTTCAATAGCATAATGCTAACAAAATTACAATTTTTTTTACCAATTTATTGTGGACCTTTACCTAGAAAATATGTTTTTATGTTCTTTGATATGTAAAAAATTCTTATCATGTTGTAATTCGATATGTAAATTATGGGTCTAAATTTGATTGAGGATTTCAAATTGATTATAAGCCAAATATACCAATTAAGTCGTATTGATTCTTGAATTAAGAAGTCATGATTGAAAGTTCATCTGTTTGACAGTTGTAATAAGGATAAATAATGAAGCATTTATATTTCAAGTAAAGTATCTCAATTTAGCGTTGTTTTACGTGGTGAATTTTAACTTTCTTACAATGCAGAAGATTGTCAAAATTTATATTTTTTATTAATAAAGCATTAAATCCATTTCAATCAGAGAACGTAAATTGTAGTTACTAACAAAAAAATATTGAATTTTGCTATAAGTGTTTCGCTGATCAGATCCAAATTCAGATAAAAATCGTCAGATCGAATCTTGAAGCTTGCTTTTGGTGGACTGCCCTTGTAAAGAGAATATATTAGCACAAATAAATTGAAACGTACCCGGGACAAATCAATGACAGTAATATCAGAAATACAAAACTGTTGTGAAATATTGCCAAATTTGGAAATTCAGGTATCCAAAGGTATCCAGAAATATTAGGATCGTAACGTGCAATTAAGAAAAGATAATGCAAATTTTATCCATAAAACTAATTTTTGTGTTCGAATTAAAAAAATTCTTGCTAAAGTTTTTAAACCAGTTTACAAAATAGAAATTTATATTGCCTATATTGCTTTATATATTAATAATATACTGATAAAAATTTTATGTTATACTAATCTTGTGAATATTTTTACTTGATAATAGACAAAATCATAGATAACAAAATTTTATCTATGAAATCACCTTCGACACTAACAAAGTTCCTTAATTTGGTCATCTAATGTAAGCTTTTATTGCTTTAAAAATATTGCACATTTCAATTGTTTATATCAGTGTAGATCTTATACAGAATCGGGATGCTTAGCCATATCTATCATGAGATTACCTGATTTTTTGATATTTAATTAAAGTCAATCAAGTTAAGATTAGAGCTTGTACCCGTATAAGATTCACCCGGGTAACCCGTTAGGCACCCCTTAATCGGATTATAGCTATCGTTACCCGGGTAACCCGTATATCGGTAAACATGTTATTATGCACATTAAACTAGACACGTATTACGTAGTGTATTACGTAATGTCATATGAAAGCTTCATATAATTTTATATCGGCCTGTTTAATTAATATATACATGTATTTTTCATTTATAGATATTACTTTTTAAACAGATAAATAAACATAAGTTTAGTTAAATAACTAAAAGCAATATTGAATTAAAAAGATATGTAACCCGTTAAAGTTGTATTGTAAAATAGGTAGTAAATTCAACCTCAATATAACATTATGCGTCACGACACCCTACAAAGGATCCTGGCCCATATATTTTTTTTTAATTTTAATCACTAATTGCTTTATTTATTTTAGTATCGTTATGCTACTATATGCCCGCTCGCGTTTCGTCGTCATGCTAAAATCGTTATGCATAAAATCGTTATGCATAAAATCATTACGCATATGATCGGTATGCATAAAATCGTTTCGCATAAGATCTTTATGCATAAAATCGTTTCGCATAAGATCGTTATGCATAACGTTGTTTCTTTTCTAAGGGTATATCAAATTTAATGATAAATAGTTCAATGATAAATTGTTTCATAATTGCAGAGGAGTAAAAAACTAGAAAAAAGAGAGTTAGAGTATTAGTAACTGAAATTTGTATAAAAAGACATGTAAAAAAACTTGGTAGAGGTATATTTTGGACGCCTCTAATACTTATCTTTCAATAAAGCCTATATTCTCTTAAAACTCGTACTTGACATATTGTTAATTGAGCAATTCGATTACAAAATCATAATTTTAAAATTACATAACTCTTATATTACTTTCATCATATAATTTAACCTTGTATTCAACTAAAAATGGATTCCCAAGAATCTAGTGCAAGCTTTCAAGAAAATACATATATATATGAAAGTACTAGCGATGATGATAGTAATAATATAAGTTCTTCTGCAAGCACATCGACCAGTACTAAAAAAAAGAGAGGCAGAAATAAATCAAGTTTCGTATGGAAGCATTTTAAAGTAATTGGAGCTAAAGATGTATGTCAAGTCATGATTAAAAAAAATGGAATAGAAAAAAAATGTAATACAGAATATTTTCATGATAATTCAACATCAAATATGATCGCTCACTTACGATCATCACATAATATCGTGGATAGCAAAAAACTAAAGATCGAAATACAAAAAAAACAACAAACTACATTACCTGAAATGATTAAATCTAACACCTCACACAAAGGTAATAGAAGAAAAGAAATTATTAAAGGAGTTATCGAATGGATTCTTCTTGACAATCAACCTTTATCAGCACCAAGAAAAAGAGGATTTCGTCGCATGATGGAAATAATTGATCCCAAATTTTGCCCTCCTTCTAATAAATTAATAAAAAATGAAATAATGTTATATTATTTGAGAAATGTAGATCTTCTTCGACAAGAAATTGCATCTTCGTGCGAAACTGCTGCAATAACAGCAGATTTATGGACTTCACGCAATAATCAGGGTTATATTGGAGTTACTTGTCACTGGGTAACTCCTAATTGGTCACTCTATAGTGTGTTATTGTGTTGCAAAAAATTACCATACCCCCATACTGCTGAGTCTATTCATCAATTTCTTCTAAATAAATGCACTGAATTTAATCTTGAAGGTAAGATTGTATGTGCTGTTACTGATAATGGTACTAACATGATTAAGGCTATGCAATTATGGAATGTTGTAAGACTTCCATGTGCTGCGCACACTTTGCAATTGACAGTGAATTTTGCTCTGCAAAAAATTCATCCACAAACCAAAAAAATAAAAAAATTAGTTAATTTTTTTAGCTCATCAAAACAACAAGAAAGGTTAGAAAAAGCCCAAATGATGGTCATGGAACGGGATTGTTTGTCTTTATCCAGTTCAATTGATACTGAGGTTTATTTTGAAGAAGAAGAGGCAGGTAAAATTGATGATGGTGATAGTATAGAATTTGAGGAGCAATTAAGTGAAAATATTATTACTAAACCTCTTCGTCCAATTAAAGATTGTCCAACAAGGTGGAATTCTAAATATCAGTCTTGGAAAAGACTATTAAAATTAAAAGATGCAATTATTTGGTTAGAGGCTAATTTAAATATTTCCCGAAATTTGGATGACAAAAAAGATGGAAAAAAACTTAGTCGCTATTTACCTAATGAAAATGAATGGGCACTAATTGAAGAATTGGTTAAGATCTTTGAGCCATTCGATCAAGCAACTGAAACATTCAGTGCTGAAAAGTACCCTACACTATCAGTTGTATATCCTATTACTGAACTCTTAAAATTTCAGTTCGCAATAGACCCAAATCAGCCATTAGTCGAAAATAACCTTAATGAAGAATGTGGTAAATTTATTATTTTTGTCTTAATGCTATTAATTTGTTTTAAGTAATTTAAAATATTAATATTTAAGATTACTATTATTTAGAATCAATAGATAGTGATAGTGATAGTGAAAATGAAGAAAAAGATTACTATCAAAATACCTTTGATGTTCAATTAACAATTGCTCAAGTTAAGCAAGCAATTTATAATTCACTTTGGAACTATTGGGGAGATCAAAAATACACTGGCCTTCTAGCAACCTTACTAGATCCACGACTCAAAAAGATGCGTCCTTGGCCTGACCATATAAAAAAAGAAGCAATTAAAGTATGCCATGAGGAATTTAATAATATTGCTAGTGAACAACCTATACAAATCGCATCTACCAATTACTTTGCATCGATCTTTGATAATGACAGTGATAATGATAATAATACATCTATTAGTGAACTAGACAAATATTAAGATGTTAGTAAAGTGCCTGTTGCATCACAATCAACTCAGCCTTTATTATGGTGGAAAGAACGAGAAAAAAAATTTCCAAATTTAAGCAAAATGGCAAAAAAATTCCGGCCACTTCAGTGCCAAGCGAACGCTTATTCTCAGACGCGGGTAACCAAGTAACCCCCAAACGGACAAGTCTTGACCCAAAGTCTGTTTCACAGATTTTATTTCTTAAAAGAAATAATAATATTATTAGTATTTAATTACAATTTTCACTTTTGAATTTAGAATTAGTAAATACCTTGCTCTTTAGTGCATATTTATTTTTTTTATGTTTTATATTTTATGCGATTCTAGTATAGATTTTTCTTTTCATGTTTGTTTATATAAATATGTATTTGGATCTTTCTAATAAATTAGACTGGGCATATAATATTACACATTAAGGGTAGAACGTGCTCTATAGTTGATATTATGTGTAAGAACCATTATATATAAAAAGGCAGGTTTATATAATACTTTTAAAATAAGTGGTTCGAAATGAAAATTATATATCCTGATAAAATTTTATACGTATTAAAATTAGAGATCGATTTACAGTACCTTAAAAAAAAAATTACATACCCTTTTGTACTAATATATTCACATCTTTATTATATAAACAAAGCTAAGCCATAAACCGAGCAGAGCGTAAAGTTAAGTCACACCTTACTAAACCATAATTAAACCATTACGATTATTTTAGTGAAACAGATCTGATAACTTCACACTAAAAATAGTGCATCACACAATACGTCTCATTGGGGTATTCTGTCAACTATAAGTATTTTCAAATATACTTTTATAACCAACAAAAGCAGAACTCGGGTTAAAAAAAAGTATATTTGAAAATACCTTATGTAAATCATCAAACCTATATATGGTACCATATGAAAATTAACTAGTAACGATTTTTTTCGAGATAGCGATCGAATTATTTATCACTTTCAATAGTAAGAAATTGACTTGCGTGCTTTTAGATGTTTAGAGTGAATCGCTTTACTTTTTTCGATGATTTTAATATAAATCTATTCCTAAACACTTTTACAAATTTTTTAACGTAACTTTGTTATAAAAGGTGTTTAAGTATCGATTTATGTTAAAATAATTGAAAAGTAAAGCTATTCGCTCTAGACATCTAAAAACATACAAGTCATTCCTTACTATTAAATTATATATAAAAAGTGATAAATAATCCCAGCCACTCACTATCTTGATCACTATCCTGTTCATTAAATTCTTTCATATAATACCACATACAGTATAGTTTTGTCAAACATTGTTGATCGAATACCCCAACGTCTCATGTGTTACATAGGGATTAGCATTAGCAAACCGGGTCAACCGGGTCACCCGGGTAACCCTGATTTTTTAAAACAATCCGGTTTGTGACCCGGTAATAATCTGCTAAATGGCCGGGTTATCCGGAATTTGAAATTTATTTCGGGTACAACCTCTAAACTAGCATAATTCGGCCCAAACTATGGAATAATTTTTAAGTGGCAATCCTTACCTAGGATTTGTTACGAAAATTCCATTCCATTTTACTTATTTGCGCGGGTAACACAAACCAAAAAAGGGAATCCGATTTTGTAAATAAACTAAGTGCGCGAGAAAAAATTTAGGGTTAGGGCCTTAACGTTAGAGGCTATAGGGTTAGAGTGATGCTTGATATAAGTAAAATTTCATTCCCGTCATTTTTAATTAGTGCACCAAGATCGATTTAACATTAGTTTTTGCGTATTTTCGCTTTTTTCTTCTTTTACGCGTGTTCGAATTCTTCGTCGGGCTGATCCGGAATAGTCAAAATTTGCATTCTCGATTGGCTATTTCCTCTCCAGGAGCTTGTATTACCCGCGCAAATAAGTGGATGCAATTACATTCTTACGTATTATGCAATGTTACGCAAAAATAAGGTAATTTTACAACCCTATCCTTATATGGAAACCGTTTATCTCAAAATATTCTGATATTAATAAAGTATATATTTGATTTTTTATAAATGGAAACAGACCTGAAGATAGCTTAATAATCGATATGTCCAACCTATATTTTATAGCTTAATAATTGATATGACCAACCTATAGCCATGGCTAAATAAACGATATTTTGATTCAGCTGGATAACTAATAGTTATTTAGCTGATTAATACAGTTGTCTTTCATATACAATGATTCAGCTGGATAACTAATATAGTTATTTAGCTGATTAATACAGTTGTCTTTCATATACAATTATTCAGCTGGATAACTAATATAGTTTATTTAGCTGATTAATACAGTTGTCTTTCATATGCAAATATGGATTGATAGCTTTGTAATCGAATTGTTATCTCTTGAATTTTCCTGGATCTATTAATAAAAAAAAAAAAGTATAAATAATGAAGTTAATGAAGAACCTCCGCCAGATAACGACAACAGTTAACAAAAATAAATAAAAATATTCAACAATTCATCATGAGCGATACATCATACAAAGTTATAACTATTGCCGGTGCCACCGGTCTTTTAGGCTTCAATGTAGCTAATGCTTTTTTGAGTGATGGATCTTATAAAATTAAGATTCTTCGAAAGAAACCCGAATCAGAAAATAAGAATGCCAATTTATTAGCTTCCAAAGGTGCTGAAGTTATTTACGTCGACTATAATGACAATAATGATCTTGTTAAAGCTCTTAAAGGAACTGATGTTATTGTCAGTGCTATAAACGGTACTGAGCTTGTAACCTCTCAACGTGCTCTTTTAAATGCTGCAAAGGTAGTTGGTGTAAAAAGATTCATTCCATCTGAATTTGGTTCTGATATTAAAGAGATAACGTACGTTATAATTATTATTATCGCATAATTTTGATTTAAATTTTTTCCTTTGGTAATACTTTTGTCTTAAAAAATTCTTTTGTTTCAATGAAGTGGTGAAGTCCATCCATTCCTCAAGCCTAAACTTGAATTTTTTCAAGAATTGGAAAAAAGTGGGATCGAATACACTATTATTATTACTGGTTTATTCTATGATTATCTTGGTATATTAGGATTCGATCATAAAAACAAAAAAGCCACGTTCTACGCTGATGGTAACACAAAGATAATCGCAACTTCTTTGCCTGATATTGGCAAATTTACTGTTGAGTCTCTTAAATTACCTGAGGCCCGTAATGGTACTGTCAGAGTTGCTGGCTCAGCCTTAACACTGAATGAATTGCTTAAAAAGTATGAGGAAATTACTGGTAAGTTTCCATCTTAACAGAATGTTCAACTTAGTCACTCCTTATGTTCTTCTCACACAATCAATATTTTTTATTTTAGGCACAAAATGGGAAGTTTCCAATGATTTTACCGTAAGACAAAGATATAAAAATAATACTGCCCCAGTTCCTACACTTTTGGAAGATTTTGGTGCTTTTTTAACTGTCAATTTAGATATCAAAAATTTACATAACGATAAACTTAGCTTCACTCCTCAACCTATTACTGAGGGCATCAGTAATCTTGTTAAAAATTAAATACTATTATAAAATAAACTTATCCTTAAATTTGAAGCTGCAAAAAAAAAACAAAGTTTTATTGTAACTTTCTATAATTTACTGTAAAATATATGAATAATATGCGTATAAACAAGATTTATCATATGGTTTAAATAAATTTATTTTTTGACTATATTTTCTTTTTTACCAATACATATTAAAGTTTTATTGAAACCAATTTTCATATAGCAATAAGAATATGTGAATAATATATTAGTGAATATCTGAATATTCTGATACACATTTGTTTTATCATTAAATTTAATAAACATTCATTATAATATATAGTAATCAAAAAGCATAACTCAAATTAGGCAGTGAAATTTAAGCCTGTGACATTTATAATTACGCTGCACGTTCATTTCTTTCGTGTTGCATGCCAACTTCAAATTTTTATCGATTCTAAATCGACATAAGTTGCAATAAAATTCTAAATAAACTTGAATGATAAGAGAATTTAATTTTACTATATATGTTAATTAATCAATAAAAATTTTGACAGTATTTCTTATTTAAACCCGTTTGATTAAAGAGTAACCCAATCTCAATATCTTTTTTTTAACTCAAGCTTCCAGGATATAACCAAATATAAAGTTTAAATTTAGAAATGATATGTATCCAATTGTGATAGGCTAGGTGTTCTTGAATTTATAAGTGAGATGGGGGTATTGTGGCCAAGTGATATATCTTGTGGTCTAGTGATCAGAATTGGATGAATTTTATACCATACGATTCGTCTCATCGAGACGAATTGAATGACATAAAATTCATCCAATCCGATCACAAGTCATCTATATTATTTAATACTGCGTTATCTTGTTGTATTTTATAATAGTGTTTTCTATATACAATAAATGAATAATATTAAATCTCATAAAAGAATGCGATAAATAAATGTCATTTCGTTAATTTGCGAGCACAATCACGTATCGCTCATTTTATCTATATAAACTAGAGATTTAAGTATATACCATCTAGCACTGTATATAGCACCTGGGGTCTTATTCAAGAATGCCATTTTTTAAATTGAATAGTGCTCGTGGGTACTATATAAAGAACTGGGTACGATGTGGGATGTATTACTGTATATGAAAGTAATCAATTAAATATAGCCTATTATTCAAGAATTAGGTCAAATAGACGATGAATAATATTCGGGCCTTAATCATGTTTGTTAGAATATTTTATACAGTGCTCTATTACTACGCAGTATTTATTTTTTATAAATAATAATGGGCAACAATAAGTAAAAATTAATAAATAAATTAATATAAATTACATACGTACGAATAGTATATTTATTATAGCCTATAGGATAACTTTCTCGTGATCGGTTGTCACGTAAATTAAAAATCGTGTCATAATCAGTGTTTAAAATTCAAAAAAAATTTTACTTGCACAAATTAACAAATTTGTGTAACAAAAGTAAGTTTATTATGAAAATTTAAAAAAATTTACATGCACAAACCCATTTTTTCAAATTTTTTCTTGCACATTAAAATATTTACTTGCACTATGCATGCATGTGCAAGCCAATTTTAAACCCTGGTCATAATTGGTCACTTTGCAGATCATGTGACAACTGGGCAATCAAAATTTATTATAAATGATATCGATATAACGATAATAATATAGTTTTATGATATCTGTTTATTGGGTTTTTGCTTGATTCCCCGAAAGTTAGTTCCCCGCCAGCTCATTTTTCCGACACTATATCCCCGACAGAATGTTTCGCCTACTGCATTTTTTGTTGACAGAATCTTTCCTCGACATACCATGTTTTCGACATCGGATGTCGAAAACATGGTATGTCGAGGAAAGATTCTGTCAACAAAAAGTGCAGTAGGTGAAACATTCTGTCGGGGATATAGTGTCGGAAAAATGAGCTGGCGGGGAACTAACTTTCGGGGAATCATACCATAATCTGTTTATTGTTGTATACGTACTAACTAAAAACCTTGAATTCATATAATACACACAATTCAATATTAAAGTGATTTAATACGATTTAATTTCGACAGAAAAATGATGACATACATCCCAATCGTTATATAAAATTATATGAAAATTTTTCAACAACGTCAAACAATAGTTATAATTTCCCGTAATACATAATAAACCTATCTTAAATATAAACCACGAATGAATAATGTAGAGCCTATTTATTAAAAAAAATTAAATAAACAAGTTTTTATTATGTTCTTAAATAATACTAAAAAAGATTTGGGCTTATTAATGTCAAGATCCCGAAAGATGAAGTTACTTACCAAACACTTCTTTATATCTAGTAAAGCATCAAGTGTTGTAATTTATTTTAATCTAATATTATTAAAAGTTACTATATATTATCTTTAAGCTCTTTTTTCAAACAAGTTAGTCGTACTTTTGTAAGTTAATTAAAGTTTTAACATATATATTTATTGTACATTACTATTTACGAACCGTCTCTAAGTGAGGTATACTCAGATAGGATGAATCCCAGAGATACACAAGATACTCAAAGCTTTGTTCGCGAAGAGTCTTCAATAGTATTATAAATGGCGGTTACATTTTTTTTAAAAAAATTTACTATGATAGGGGGGTAAAAGTACTCTAAACTGTATGAATTAAATTGTATAAAATTGACCAATCACGAGAAAGTTATCCTATATGGACTATACTGTGTCTAATTTTTCTAGTTTTTGTGATCTGCATGATCATATGATTTTATTTAAAGTTCATAATGCTGTAATGTATCCGTATCGGTATGCAAATTGTTATAGATTGTATTACTCTATTATTTAAAAAAATTTATAGTTTGAACTTTAAATTCTTTTAAAGAAAAATGTCAAATTGATAAACGGATAATTTTTAATACTTAATCCTCAACATGGACCAATTGACATCGTCAGAAATTAATAAACTTGCTGATAATTATCAAAAAAGTATTGGCATTGAGAAGAATGACCGTAAGACGTTTAAATTATATCTTAAAGATGACGAGATGGGGAACGTTGCTGGAACGTGTAATCTTGGAAATTGTTATTATTATGGAATCGGAGTTGGAAGGGATTTATGCAAAGCATTTGATTATTACCAAAAATCCGCAGAGATGGGTGATGCAGCTGGAACGTGTAATGTTGGATACTGTTATCTGTATGGAATTGGAGTTGAAACGAATAAGCGTAAAGCACATATGTATTTTCAAAAAGCAGCAAAATTGGGAGATATATTTGCACTCGGTTTATGTTATCTTAATGGAATTGGAGTAGAAAAGGACAAAAAGAAAGCATTCGAATATTATCTAAAATCTGCAGCGATGGGAGATGTTAAAGGGATAAGAGAAGTTGGATGTTGTTATCAGTATGGAGAAGGAGTCAAAAAGGATGAACATAAGGCATTCGAATATTATCAAAAATCTGCTGACATGGGATATGTTCTTGGAATACAAGATGTCGGTTTTTGCTATGGAAATGGAATTGGAGTTAATGAAGATAAATATAAAGCATTCGAATATTATAAAAAATCTGCGGATATGGGGGATAAAACAGGGACGTATAATGTAGGATTTTATTATCATCATGGATTTGGAGTTATAGAAGATGAATGTAAAGCGTTCGAGTATTATAAAAAATCAGCAGAGATGGGATACGCTGATGGAATGTATCGTGTTGGCGAATTTTATCAATTTGGAATTGTTGTTGAAAAGAATATAGATATTTCTTTTGAATAGTATTTAAAATCAGCTATTACTGAACAATCTACCACTAGCAAAAAATATGAATATTTTCATTGGATACCATTTGAAAATTTTGAAAATGTTGAAGAAATAGGTAAAGGAGGCTTTTCTACAGTCTTCAAAACAAAATATTTAAATAACTCTGGATCATTTGAAGAAGTGGCAATTAAGCTTGTAAAAGATTCCAATAAAAATAGAGAACCGTTTATAAAAGAGGTATTATATTAATATTTTTAACTTTATTTTATTTTTATAAATTATATTTGGTTACATATATTATCTTATTTGTTTTTTAGTTGAAAAAAGCTTGCCATAGTTTAAATCAATATTTAGGAATATCAAGAGATGAAAAAACAAATGATTACATTTTAGTGCTTAGTTATGCAAAATACGGATCATTGAGCAAAAACCTTATTGATATCATTAAATTTGAATGGAAACTCAAATTAAAGATACTCCGTGATATCATATCCAATCTTGATCATATTCATTCTAAAGAGTATTTACATCGTGATATTCATCCTGGAAATATTCTGTTGAAAGAAGATTATGAAGCATATATTACCGATCTAGGTTTATCAAAACCGCTTGATGAAAAGGAACAAGAAGAACATATACATGGAGTTTTACCTTATATTGCACCGGAGCTCTTTCAAAAACAACCATATACTCAAGCTTCAGATATTTATTCATTCGGAATAATCATGGTAGAAATAACAACTGGTCAAAGACCTTTTAATGATTATAAATTTGATATTGATCTTGTAATAAAAATTTGTAAAGGACTACGGCCAAATTTTGGACCAGGAATTCCTGATTGTTATATTGAATTAGCAAACCAATGCATGGATTCGGATCCAGTAAAACGTCCAAAATCTAGTGAAATGATTATTAAACTGAATGAATGGTTAAATATGATTAAAAGTGAAATCGATAATAAAATCAAAAGTCAATTTTTAAAAAGTGATGAGATTAATAAAAAATTGTCAACGATAAAAGAAAATTTGAAAAACATATATACAAGTAAACCTTATAATATAACTGAAATCAGTAAAACTTTATCAAAACTGAAAATTAGTAAAACCGCAGATATTATAGAAGTTCCAGATGATATTTAATAAATCAATAATATTACTATATATTTACTTTTAAAACGGCAACGCCATTCTGGCTTAAATTTTGAAATAAATTTATAACAATACGTATATATGAATAATAAGAATGTGTTAATTTTAAACAGTATATTATTATATATGTTACCATATAATAAAATCACTTGGAATTGTTCAGAAAATTCGGAAATTATCAGATTTTTGCTCGAAAAAATGACTCTATTCCAAAACATTTATTTAAAGGATTTTTATTGAATATACATGCTTTTATACGTTTTTTATAAGATAATTTTTAATCTCCTGTACAAACTTCGTAGTGAAAATGGTACAAAAATAAACCCTGTTCGAAAAATCGATTCCATTCCGAACAATTCTTGACAATTTTAGAACAAACATTTTCTATAGGTTTATTTTACCGTAATACGTATGTGTGCAAACATTAATATATAATTCTAAATTATAAAGAAAGGAATCTTTGCTCTTTGGCTAATCTCAGTTGTAGTAGGGCAAAATCGTCAAATATAGAGCTATCTTCCGGAAAGGCTTGCAATATATTCCTGTCGATTTTAATATTGGAGATATCTTAACCAGATTAAAATATTTGAATATTTAGCTTTAAAGTCTTAAAATGAAGTAATTTCTTGTCCAGCTTTGTATCTATAGTTGAAGGGTTATAGGTAGTTTGTAATAAACTCTTGAATATCCTCTAAAAAGTTAATTACATTTCCTCGATACCAAAGTTACCCTGTCTTGAAGCTTGTAAAGAGTAAATATAGGAAGAACCTGTGCAATAAGCATTTCTTCAACTTGGCTGAGTTGAGGAAGTTCACTGGGAATTTGGGAATTTCTTCTATCATGCAGCATTAGAAATTTTAAAATTTAAATTATATATTTATTACGGGAATATAAAGCTTATTAAGGTTATTCAATGAAATATTCGACACATTATTTAATAAAACATCCGATCCATTGTTCGAATTTGTTAAAAGCCCAATATCAGATATGTATGCCGGTTATATAAATATGCAATAGTCGTTGATATCGCATAGCCCCCAGAAATTTTAATATTTAGAAGTTTCTGCTTACATTCGATTTAGTACTTGAATTTTGATTTGATCTTATTGAAGTTTGATTTAAAACATAGTATTTTGTGTTTAATAAAGTGAGTCACATTAATCAAGTTAATTCTGAATCAAAATATTTTCTCATATAAATTAATGCTAAAATTTATAGTTAACTCTTCCAAACTTTATCTTCTGTAGTGATAAGTTTATTTTATATACGATCGAAAGTATTAAAACTAAATAAGTAGACTCAAAAGTCAACCTTTTCGACTTCAATTTACTTAAGTCATATGACAACATATTAAATAGTATTCTTCTAATATTTAGCATAAGGTAATATATAGTGTACGTGTATACGTATCAGGTATTTTGCACTTATATTTTAAAATTTTTGATTTGAGGCCAACTTGAATTCGACTTAATAAAACTAAAATTGAAATCTCAAAATCAACTAATGGGAACATTTTAACATTCCGACACAAAATTTTCTTTAGAGGCGCATGACTATAAGTGCACGTTTTACAAGTGTACCTGTATATTGTGATAAAATTAAATCTGGCATACAGTGTTACATGAAGTTTAAATATAATAACTTTTATTTAAAATAAAATTATATACATAAACTTAATTATACCTAACTATTTTTATATTCGGAGTACATCTAGTCAGCTCATATATTTTGCTGAATTAAGAGCCACTTTATGTTATGATTAGGCTAAAGTTAGACCTGTTTATATAAACAATGGTTTCTTCCTATTATTTTTTATTAATAAGTTCCAAAATAGATTTATATTTCCGTTTTACTTGTCAGGTTTCCAAATTTCTATAATATGATTGGTTTTGTCACGTGATTCACATTGTTTAATTGCTTGTTTAATATTCCCCGTTCCCTTCAAAAAATATGTTAAACGAAATTTTATCTGAATCTGATCTGGCAAAAAATATAAAATTTGACAATCTTTTGCACCGTAAAAAAGTTAATATTCACCACGTAAAACAGTGCCAAATTGAGATACTTTACTTTGAAGATAAATATTATTACAAGTTATCATAACTAGTGATGTGCCATTTATATGATGTTCAAATTTTTTTAGCGTACAGTACGTACAGTACGTATAGTACTTATATAGTAAAATTGCTCTAGTGGTTATATTTTAAAATTTTTTTTTAATATTAGTCTATATTACAATTAATATAATATTTAATTCTATTTAATAGATAAATATTTAGGTCATTAGAAGTTAATTATCTGGTTAACATCACTTTCCAGGACTCCCAGAAGAGAGGCAAATGAAACGAACATATAAAAGAACAAACTGTAGTAAATCTATTATAAACGAATTGATTTCAAGTTAAATTTAGTTCAGAGATT